>JABUQX010106174.1:0-42052 GCA_015478945.1 Trachelipus rathkii | reverse complement strand
TTTAAATGTGGAAGAGAATTTTGACTAGGTGTGAACTATGAATTTAGTTATGATTTCTGTAATTTGTTTACAAATTCTTGAGTTTAGGTACTCATTTGTTTGATAATTAGTACCCTAGATCACAAAAGAAGTGCCTGCTTTTGGATGATTATACTTGCCTTATTTTTATGATTACTTACTTAAATTATATTGAAATTAAGATCTATAATGAATTATTATGGTTTGTTTTTGTGTAGTTGAAAGAGTTTTTAATGGCCTTTATGGCAGATTGTGATGTTTTCAAGTTTTAACTCTGTGTGTGTATAATTTTTGGAAAGTCTTTTGAGTGTTTAAGGAGAGAAGGATTAGAAAGTATCAACTAAGAGGATGGTTTCTGTAGGAAAAGAATAGTGTGCAGTGTGGTTTATATTAATTAACTTTAACATCTAAATGCCTTCCTTTATTCTTGGTTACTATGATTGAGGACTGTAAAAGATGTTGAATGCTAAAGGAGGGAGGCAAATATATGTATAAGATAGTTTGTAGTGTAATTTCTGGACACCAGTATACAAGCTGAACAATATTATGTTATATAGTTCAGAATAATTGAATAAATTTGTTTTGAAATAATAATCCTTTTTACCAGTTCAATCACTTGAGATAGGAATAGAACAATGTTTTGTCAAAGAGTGGTATCTCTTTCCACACTGTTAATTGTCCTCAGAGAGACTTTCAGTCGTATCAAAGTCAGCACTCTATTAATACCGCATATTGTGGAAACTCCACGACCAAAAACATATCGATATATCATTCAGGTCAAAAGTTGAGTTCCGGACATATGAGAAGCGTATTCCTTTTTACTAATTGTCATGGGAACTACAGCCTCTTGCTCTAAAGAAGTGAATCTCAATCTAGCTGTCTCATATGTATCATCGTAGTATTCGAAAGAAATGTCATGCTCAGGTAATTTATGTCTACGGGATGATAATGATATATTTCCAGGAGACAACAAAAGTTCTTAAACCCTGATAACATTTCTGTATAATAGCGATGAATGTCTACACGTTACAAGAGAGATGTGGTTAAGGCTTGATGAGATTCATCTAACGAGAAGATAGATACCCCGGGTGGAACACTTAATTAGATATTGTCTTATCATCTCCTCTTGTATCGCTATTCTCAGTTAATCTAACGGATGTTACTCGGAGTGGAGTTACGGGCTTAAGCCATCTTTTCCCGCGAAAATAAATTTAACTCAAAGCATATTTCTAGCTATATACTCCTCAGGGATCTGTTAACGATATATTACTTTAAATTAATAATTTACGAATAAGAATAAATTTATCAAAATGATCAGAATATGTTCCTATTCTTTTTTGCGAAAAACATGGAGAGCTCGATACCGTTGTAGTGTCCACCATCTTGTGGCTTCTATAATCCCATTAAAATACTATCCAGTTCACAGAGTAATCGACTGCTTTAGCATAGATTTTAAACCAACACTATCCCAATAGTCCTCTACGAATGACACGTATACCCGTGCACTTGGTCTAATACAGTCTGGTTAGTACTATATACGCGACACAAGTTTATTACCGGGTAGGTCCTAACATTCTTATACCAGTAAACTCTCTCTTACATATTGATCCTATCGACTTCATGACAGTTAAGTGTCCCAGTGCCATTATAGTTATCAACACTGGACTTGTACTAAGATATTCACCGTATTATTTATATACGTTCTGCGGTATAGAACTAGTTAGTAGAAGTCAGGCCTGAAACCTCCGAAAGCCTGGTCACGACATTATCATGCTCAGAATACTAGATTTCTGTACGCGGTATATTTTGTGTACACGGCCACTACTCTTATAGTATAGTGTTAATATAATACTTATATATATATACTTTTAATATTATATAGATATATATATAATTATTAGTTATATTAGATGCTTTTTATCAATATATTTTGCCAGATTAAATCGACGCCTTGCGGAACAGAATTACCCGTCCCCTGAGCGCCTGTCAATCAGAGTCCACCGCACAAACACAGCTACATTGTAGGCGCGTAACTTGGCATTCCCTAGTAAGATAACCATCATTCCATTTGGTATCGGTTCGATAACTCTAGATTTGGGTATATAGAGTGATCATCCTATTACGGACGAGTCCGAGATGTCTCTGTAACGCGTTGGACAAGCGTCTGTCTCAGATATCCGACGAACAAGTCAGGATAGGTTTCACATCAATTGCAATAGTGTACTGCTAGTGTGCTTAACCTATATATTACCTGTATCTTGAGGTACAGGTATGTGAGTCGGTATTGTCATCTACGGGTGGAGTCATATACTATACCTGTCTTCGTTGGGCGGGAGGTTAGAGTGCGCGCGCATCTCATGTGCGGAGACGCTGTTTTTCAAATCTCCGGGTCAGTTGGAGTTTTATACTACCTGGGGGCAGTAGAATGGTAATACTCGACTAGTGAACATTTAGATTCGTTGGCAGCCTGTTTTGGATAGCGGCCTTAGAGTTTCTTATTTTCCTGTTGGTTCCGTGTTACCCCATACATAGAGTGCTTTATAAGCCCACGTACAAGTGAGATATTCATGTAATACTTATATATCATTATATATCTCTATGACTATATACGTGAAGGTGATATATATATCTCATACCTAGCTGACATCTATGTATCTACTCTCGTGATAGTAACCATCTTTAGTCGTGGCCAGTCCTCGCCCCCCTACATCCCCGCAATCATCCTCCTTTATCTAATAATATAGCTCATGTACATATTCTCCTGACGAGACTATCTCACCCGTACGAAGGGGCCTTATTGCTCAGATAAGCAGGAATTAGATAAGCAACACATAACTACATTTTTCAGTTAAATAAATATTATGTTTGGAGTTGAGTTCCTATATGTACTGGTGACTTCTTTTAGCGAGTATATTATAACGCTTAAATATTGAAGAGATCTTAAGTTTATCATATTTAGTTATGATCACTATTTTCGTTGGGAAGTTGAGGCAAGTGAATATTAATTTTTTTCAGTAATACCTCATATCAAATTACATCTTTGAACATTTTACATGATTGCTAGTAGTTTTTGACTTTTTTATAGTCTAGGAGTAATAAGCTTTTAGTAATCTATACTTCTTCTGAAAGAGATTCGAGCTTTAGTCCTAGAGAGAGCCAATGCATATTTAATTTATCCCTATCTTTCAAGCTTGTCAATAGCGTAGATTATCCTACGCCGTTTTACTTACTCGTGCTCCGACTTTTCAGTGTGTCATCTTGTTACTGACATAGGCCGCTTTTTTATGGGATTGCACATAACATATTTACCTCATCTTGCCTTATTTCATTTGTGCTCTTTGGAAACATTTTTTAATGTTCATTTTCTCATTCTAAGTGAGTAATATTCAATAGGTCCAGGATAGCTCACTTTACTGTTTACGTTTAAATAATTCTGCAAATTTTTATATCTCTTTACTCACCGGATCATGTGCAGTTGAGATGGACACTTATTGTATTAGTTTTCTATAGACATGATAGTTAGTATATATCCATACTCATAACTCATCAATATACACCCGGTCCGGTCGCCCTATAGATCTACTTAACATAGTCTGTTTTATCTCTTCCTCTATTAATTATATGAACCATAAATACGAAATAAAGTAAGGAATGTTTAGTCAGTATATCTATTATTACTATAAATATATATAATATATATATAATATAGCTATAATATTATATCATATATAATATATTTAATATCATGTACTAATCTATACTTGAACTACTACTCATTCTCTCATAGTAACCCTTTGCCTCAGCACCCTGCACTCAAATTATACTGCTTCATAACTATTTTTTTCTACCATCTATTTGAAAGTTTTATTAAATCACCATTGATATTATTGTTATCATACTTAATTGTGTCCTTAAAATATCCTTATTAGTTGTATTCGCCTTCCTTCAACCTATCTATACCGCCTTACTCTTTTAATACAGCTATTATTGTAGTTAGATTTAATACTACGTATTATCCTTTAGGTTAAGATTGTAGTATATATATTATTATATATATTTATGGATTAGTTTTAATAAAAAAAAATGAAATTGTAATAATATTAATTTATAATATTATTATATACTATTTGTATATTATATACTATTTTATATATATTATAATATTTATTATATATATTATATTATGTATATATATACATACTATATATAATATAAGATTATTATATATACGATACATATATTATATAGTTATATATAGATATATAATATATATATATATATATATTTATTATATATATATTATATATTATAATATAATATAATATATTATATTAAATATATAGTATAATATTACATATATATATATTTAATATAATATATAATTATACTACTATTATTAGTTTTTTATTGTTTTAATTTAATTAATTATAAATATTCTAGCACAAAATAAATAATGATAAGATATAATATAAGTATTATATATCATTTGATATATATAATATAATATAATATATTAATATAAGTTGATTTTATTATTAAAACTACCTCTTAGTATATTTTATATTATATAGTTAATATTATTTAGTATTAAGGTAGCTTTTCTGATAAAGAATAAAATTATGTTGTGATTATTATTATGTTTACATAGATTAAATTTATATATAGTTTTTTAGGGAAAATAGTGGTTAATATATTATGCTATATATATTTATTATATATTGGTAATCATTTATGAATATTTTATTCTCCCTACATTCTTCATTATATATTTATTTATATTACACAATAAAATTGATAATTAATTATCAGTACCAGACTACATCCAAGATTTATTCGTTATAACTCTCATCATATGCTGCACAATTTGGTCCTCATACTGTAGTGAAGGACTAACATTGACTTTACCACTACTACTCGAAAACTACTACTAGTAATACTATATACTACTGCTTATAAACTTTTTTTTACACGAACCCTACATACTAACTGCGAGATACATCTATACTGGCTTGTAGCGAGTATCCTAACTTAATTACTATACTTTAATTAAGCTATCACAACTTTAACCATCCATAGGTCTTAATATTGTAGCAACTTCCTACTGTACTTCATAGTCTTACGTCTGCGTTGACACTCGGATAGAGTTTTAAAGACTTCGTAATATTTGACTTCAATCTATATATATTTGATAATTTATGTTATTCTTAATTTATGTGTCGAATCCGGATAATGGATTGATACATTCTTTCAGGATATTTCGTAGATCGCATTCTTTTGTTTAAAAATTGTTTCAGTTATTTTATATGGAGGGAACTCCTCTTTTACTTAGCAGTACAAAGCTTAATTAAAATGAGGAACTATCAATAAACTCATTAATACAATTTATTATTTTGCTGTATGTAATTGGTAATGTGTATAATCTATATTTTACTAATTTTTTGTAAGTTAATTTCTAAAATAACGTATAATGTTATATATGGGATTTTGACGCTATCCTACTTTATGATAATTTATATTAATAACGAATTTCTAAATAAATGTGACATAAGTAAATATATAATTGTATATGAAGGATATAAATGAAATATATTATATAATTAAGTATTATTATTATTGGATACTAGAGTTTAAATATATATATATATATTATAATATATATTTTACTATCACTAATATTAATTATATATAGTGATATAATATAATATTATATAATATACTTAATATATTATTATATTATTATATTATATAATAATATATATATAGTATATATGAGTTATACTTTCTTGAACATTATTCATTAATCTAGCTAAAATGTATTTTCTAATCAGAGATGTTAAAATTTCAATAGCTACAGGGGAAAGGAATACATTGCTTGGAATGCTGGTAAAATCTAGTGCGGAATGGTAATAATTAAAATAAAAAATAAATAATATATAAAAATATAGGCAGACGAGGAAGTTCCACGTCTGCCTCGCTCATTGAATAGTTAATCCTGAAACTGTGTTGTGTGTTGAAAATCTTGAAGTCTATATGTATATATATATTGTAAAAAATAATTAATAATAATATAATCTACATATCTTTGGCTATTTTTTTCTTTAGGAGCAGGGGTAGTTTAAAAGAACAATTATCTTTTATTATAATATATATTATTTGTTAAAGGTAGTTAGGTTAATTAAAGGGAAACTTATCTACAAAAGTGTGTCTAAAGCCTAGAAATACGTTTTGCTCCAATATTATTACGTATAGTGAGGGTGCGGAAGGACACCGCGAACCCAAATACCAACGAAGCGCGGGATTCCGGAAGACCTCCGGAGGCTAATGGGAATTGCTCCTACACCGTGTTTCCCCGGAAAGGCGAGGATCCGATTCACTCTGACTAATCTCGGTGCTCACGGTATAATATATTATTTATATTATCCTGTGGGGTATTCTTTGTAAAAAAAAAATAAATAAAGTCAAAATTTCTGTTAAGTATCTCAGTATTTAATTATTTAATAACGTAATAAATATGATTAAAAACATAAAGTACATTGTTTCGCAAGTTTATATCATTATTAATTAATACTTATTAATATTAATTAGCATAATTATTTTATTATTTTTTTATTTCTTTTAACACTCTTTTTACCCTCGAAACTACTTTACAGTGGTTCTCTCTAAAAATTTTATTACTTTTTGTTTTTTTATTATTTGTCATTTTTGAGAGATTTTTTATTTATATTGTTATTTTTTTTTATTTTTTTACAGTTTCTCCAGCAACTCTAAAGTATTTTTGGACCAGCATTTCGCTAATGTCATCTCCTTCCCCTCAAATGTGTAGCCATGTCTTGTTATTCGCCTAAAGATTTTTGTGAGCTATAGAGAATGGACTAGAAGATTCACGATTTTTTTGTCTAGTCATGGAAATACATCTGTGTTCCTTAGTATATTATATAAAGTATCATACTATTAATTAATATATAGTTTATTGATAAATTAATGTTATATTAATAATCTAACACTATAAAACATAAATCTATTAACTGACTACCATAAATTATATTATATATTATATTAAACTAATTATAATATATATATAATATATAGATATATTATTTTATATATATTTATATTATATTATATTATATATATAATAATTTATTCTTATTATAGATTCATTAATAATATATATACTATATTAATTATAGCTATATAATTTATATATTAATATATTATATGAATATAATATATTCCTAATATAATTATACCTAAAATTACAAGAGATTACTGTTCAGTATATATGATCAGTTATGAGTCTCTTCTTCTCTGTCTTTTGACTTGTCGCCATGTAGTGTTGGTCTATTACGTCGTTCTTTTCGAAATTACGAAACCGGGATGATAATATATATATATACTAGTTGTTAAGCTGTACTCTCATATATATATATAGTCGTCCATCGTTTCATTTATGTGGTATATATTATATATCGGGGTGATATATTACTTAAGTGATATCAGAGGTGGAGACTCACGCGATCAGGTATTAGGTAGTAGTAGGCGTAAGCGAGCCCCAGACACTCCCGAAGGAAAACTATGTGTGATTGCTATGCTATACGCGGTTCGCGCAACCTATTCGCGTGATCAACCGTCGCTGCTATACCTGAGCAAGTTCCGCACCTCGCACGTGCCGCACTTGTCCCACTAATATGTGCGACTTACAAATGTTTTCATCATTAAATACTAAAGTAGTTGTCATATATTCCCGTTACAAGAAGAGTTATTTATAAGTGATATATGAATTGACATGATACTTTTACTTTACGTGCGCAAGATTCTCTTCCTCTCAATGTTTGTCAGAAGAACAAGAGCATGTGTACGATAGTTCAAAAGAATTAGATTGACTCAAACACTTTAAAGCAGTAAGGCGGACCTCTTTGCCATCAAATAATCTTCCACGATACTATTATTTCGCTACGAAATATTAAGAGCTAGTCAGAGTAGGGAGGCTGACGTATCCTATACTTTATGAAACAAGATTACAACAATTCTGCCTATGTCATCGATATGGGAAAGATGTCCTTGCGTGAGAGAGATGCTTTTGAGTTAGATGCGGTATCCAGCAGTACACTTGCTAGATTTAAAGGTCTCACCTTAAATATTCTGCCTCCTCTTGAAATTTTTTGACCCTGTTCGCTTTAACCAATAAAATTTTTTAGATTTCGATATTTTAGTGATAGATACATGAAAGTTCCTCGACGTGCAGGTCGATAGCTAATGTACCGTAATCAGGCTTCACGGTTCTTATGTACATAATACTAATAATTGATTTGCCAAACTATATAGGTATCTTAATTCTATACTAAATTAATAATCCTATATATATAAATATATTTTAGCTACATTTTTAATAATTATATGTAATATTAGAACTAAAATTTTAATTATTAATATATATATTATAATTATATATTATTATTAATTATAAATCAGAATTTATATAAATTACATAATATAGATTATATATATATTATATTAGTATATATATTTTATATATATATATTTTAATATATATATTAATTTATAATATATTATATTATTATTATAGTATTATATATATATTATTTATATTAAATTAATATATATATAATTATATATATTAATATAACTATATATTATTATACTTATTTGTTATTATTAGTAGTATTATATATATTATGTGTGATTTTATATATTTGGGTTTTTTACACTCGAATGCGATTTAGATATTGCCTTAGGTTTATTTTTCCCTTTCGTGTAATGATATGCAATATTTAATTAATTAGATTAAAGAGAGAAGGTATAAAAGTTGATTACCTATAAAAATCATATTTAAATGTATAATATATTATATATAATATACTTTCAATGCTTTGATGGTACATTTAGCGAATTGAAATTTTTTAAGTGGTAATATTATATTATTAAAACAAATATTTCTCTAGGTGAAAAAGAATAATTATTTATAAACTTAAATAAATAGATTTTCTTTATTTATTAATTTCTATTATTTTCTCCCTTTATTGCCATCTTCTTAAATAGTAAACAAACATACTTTGCACGAACTTCCTAACTTAAATGGAAGTATGCGACGGAAAGAGCACGAAAAACTTATTTTTGATCCGCTACGTGGAAGTCACAGTTATATTCCTGCTTTATCAGTCATTCTCTCCAGATCTTTACACGCTAAAGTACGAACCTATATTCAAGGACTTAAGAGCGCGATAGTCCGATCGGAGCGGGCATAGTGCATTATTTCGTCTTCCTTATTTGACTGGTCTTATAAATGCGATTGGTGAATTTAAGTGCAATTACTCCCATGCTGTTTTAAATACAATTAAGTACTTATGATAGCGATTAGCAATTACTACATATTCACTACAGGAGCTATATATATATTTATATACTTTTAATATAAATATATACCTAATATAGTTTAGAGCTCAGTGGCTTTGATTTCACGAATCTTGTATGTGTATATGATAGTAGATAATAAGTAGCCTAATATCAGGTTTGTGCGTTTCAGAGTTTCAGATATCTTGATATTACTCTGTACTTGATTAAGTAAATTACTTTAGGAAAGTTCAGAGGTACTTGGGTAGCTTGCTACACTTGCATTCTCTTGTCTTTGAAGGAAACTCAGTGATGTAGCTTGTTATTTGTAACATTTTTTGAACTTGTGTAAGCAGTTTGTGTTAATTGGGTAGGAATTGATTTTAAGTCTTTGGTAGGGTACTTTGTTCTGTATTGGTAATCTGCACGAGTGTCTTTCGCATTTATTCGCCCTGTCCGTCAACTGTGATGATTTGTATTTATTTTTCTTTATTTGAAAATCTTTACTACGAATTTGATAGTGATTATTCTTATTTCTGCAATTCCTAAATTGGAAAATTATCATACGCTTAGTGAATAGTTGGAAGTATGTCTTACTGATGAATTGGTATTGTATATGACTAGATTTGTTTAATATTTGTACTCTCTAATATAAAATAGCTATAAAGAACATAACTGTAGTAACCGTCTAGTTAGTGATGTGTCTTATAATGTATCATATATGTACTACTACAAATTCAGTTATAGAAAGACGCAGGCACACTCACTACTAACTATCACACACCAACACTTACCACTAATCAACTACATACCTTGCATTATATAATTATGATTAATATATTATGATTATAGAAATGAGAGAGAGAGTATTTATATATATTATATAATATTATCTTATTACAGTTGTACGACCACTAACGGAGGGTAGATAGCCCCTATTTCAGGGTAAGTATGAGATGGTAGATGAGTGTTGCATAGCCTCTAAAAATTTTCATCATATGCTGACAGATTGACAAGTTAGATATGGCACGATCGCATAGGTCATTTAAAGTAGGGAGATTAATTATATCAGCTTAATGGATAATCGAAAGATGGATAAGAGAAGTTCACGAAGAGATAAGATAGTGACTAGAGTAAAAGAAGATAGACACCGAGCGAACATATGAACCATTGATATAATTGAATTTCCACTATTTCACGGTGTATGGCTGACGATAGCAGAGAGAGAGGCACCCTCAAAAATGTGCTACAGAGGGAGTTGGTTTGTAGGAGGTTGGTTGTACTGCACGCTTGAGTGGGGAAGGAGGTTTGCAATCGAAAACCATGACTCGCGGCCGAGAAATGCAAGAGAAGGAAAAGAGATCCGGGTGACCGTATTTGAAAGGATAAAGAAACCTAACAGTCGCCGGTCACCGCAAAATGAGTAGAAGGTCAAATGGTGCATAGCTAGAGAAAGTACAGGACAGTTATTTTATAAGATTTCTTTTGTCCTTAGTGACCGCGAGACCAGGGTCAGAACAGTGTGGGAAAAAAACACTATGGTTGAAAGCTGTTACCCCCCCCCCATTGGAACAGTTCCATAAGGGCGGTGAGACCTATGATAGCTGGAGTAACTGAGGAAGATTAGTGAAAAAAACGTTCGCCGAAGATTCTAAAACCGAGAATCCCATTTGCTTGATTTTAGCGGAGAACCTAAGAGACGTCGATGTGATGTGTAGTTCCAGACAATTATATTTTTGATTTATTGTCTCAGGCACGCAGTGTATTATGATTTAGTAAGAGGGAGAAGACACACACGTCAAGAAAGACATAAGGAGTGTTGGGGGTGTTATGTTGAGATGACAGCTCTGTAGAAGTTAGAGAACAAAAAGGGTTTATAATGAATCTATATGTTGATGTTTGACAGGGAGAGACGACCATCGGAAAATTTTTATCAGATGCGCGGAGAGAATGATGCGGAAGTTAAGCAGGGGGCAATCTAGAAGCTAAAAGCAGGAGAAGGGATTAGAAATGAGTTGAGAATTAAGGAGTCCGAGTGTCGGCCAAACTATGAGTGGATGAGTTAGATGTGCAGGTAAGTCTCTTAATGAAAAGGTAGGAATAAAGTAGCGATAAGACGGAACTGAGGAACCCATATTGACAGAAAAGACGAAGCAGATGCTCATACCCAGCCGATTTGAGCGACTGTAAAGGATAAGATATAAGTAGCAAGAGAAGAGAACCATGGAGGGGCGGTAAGAGCAGTGAGCGTGCAATACCCGGATCAAAGCTTTGGATATGTCAAGCGCACTCGGCAAGTCTCCCCACGTAGTTCCTAGAGAGGAAACATAATCGGATTAATAGGAAAAGTATATCGCAGTAGCTTAAGACCGCCCGAAAGCCTATGGCGTCGGAAGAGAGAATTGGGATTCAGATGGTACTAAGAAATGAGGTTGAGAAGGGTTTCAAAGATATTAGCATTAGAATACAATTGGAGCTTATGGCGATGTTAGAAGGTCCAGAGCGGCTTCTTTGTTCGGATAGGTTGGATGTGCATGCTTCAATGAGAGAAGTGCTTAGTATTGATAGAGCATATAGATTGGAACGAGGAGGCGGGTTAGCACGTATAGCACATTCCTCAAAAATCGGTAGGAATGCATCTGGGCCACACCTTCCTAAGCGTTATGAAAGTCCAGTATACCCGAAAATCCAAATGTGAAGCGACAGAACAAAGACATTAGTACACGAGAGGCGAAGGAAGGAGGAGGAGAGATGCAGATATCGTCAAGGTTGAGCAGAGAGAAATAGCAGAGGCTGAAGAGATTAGGCATTTTCAGATTGAGAGAGTTAAGAACAGTACGCCAGCGATCGATAAGAGGAGGATAGGCATTTACAGTTTAATATTTATTATTATATATATATATTATATTATTATATATATTATACCGTATAGATATATAATTAATAGATACTGATATTATATTTAATCTTATATATATAGTATAATATTATATATATATATATATAGTATTTTTTATATATATAAATCATCATCTCAAATCTCGTACACAACCACCTTCTTTTCCCAAAAGCTGGGGGTAAGATGCAACATGCACCGGACTGAAAATGTAGAAGAATTGAACAAGCTCGAAAGAAAGCCAGCCTTAATTCCCTTTTACCTATTAAGTGAAGACATGCGCCGCAAGGCAGACAATCTAACCTGGATTCATGGGCCGCGACGGACCCTAACTATTGGAATCTCGCAAATGTGGGGTTATCCTTTGGCCCAGGGATGGCCACAACCATACCCTCACAAACCCCTCTCTCTTATTATGCACTTTCTTCTCGCCCACGCTATCCAAACTCACTTTCACTCTTCGTCAATCGGATGTGCCGCAAGACGAAGGAACGTCGTCTTCAGCCAGTCGATTCCAACACATTATACTATACATACTGCCAAACAACTAACATTCATCCTTTCAATGACCAAACATCTCAAAGATGAATTGAAACGGTTCTCAGTTTATCCCTTTTTTACACCATTAAAACTCTGAATTATCATTCATCTCATTTGATCGATCTCTTCTACAAACCTAACACCCCTAATAATTGTAAATCTGAACAAATATGTACTTAGATCATGATACTTTATTTCCAGACCAATTAGTCTCACTAAAATAAATACCAAAGTACAGACCCTCAGTAGACCCTAGGGAACTCCCGACTTAAGTAACCAATTTACATCCTTTACGATCCCAAGGTATATTATTGAACAGCCCTTCTGAATTCACAAGTTCCGATACACTATGGGCATCTTCGATTCTTTTCGTTAATTGACCGGAATTATAATAATAATATTTAAACATAAGTCACTTGTCTCGCTGTCAACCACTGCTACTTTCGACGAACACGGATGTCTACTCACAACATACCGTACATTAGTCTACGTTTCATTCAAACCATCTTTTAAAACAATGACAAATCTTTCTTTCACTACCGATAATTTCAGATTCACATTCACCAAAACATAGTAATATATGATAAAATATAATATACTATATTATTATTATATATTATAATATAATATATATATTAATATTATATAATAATTATATAATATAATAGTTATTGATTATATAATTAAATATATATACCACTAATAATATAAATAATATAATTAATAAATATAATTGATATATAATTATAAAATAAAATTCTATATATATTTATAATAGTATATATTATTATATGATTTAGGGGATTATATATTATAGTATCCAGTAGTATGATATATGGTATAGAATTTTATAAGATAATATAATATATTACTATAATATTTTATATTATATAACTATTTTATATATATATTAGTTATATATATATATATTATGCGTTTATATATTATTATTTATTTAATATATTACCTATATATTATTAGTGTATTATATAATATTTTTAGTATATATATATTGTATATTAGGTTACTTATATATATTATTACTATATATATATTAATGATATATGTTGTAGAGTAATATAATATATAATTATAATATTTATATATAGGTAATTATAATTATATTAAAACTATATAGGTGAGATGGTGAGTTGTTGATTGGAGTGTGTATAACCAAAGGTTTATGGGATGATATGTTCGGGGATTGAGGAGGAGCTAATATTCTTACCCTAATATTAAGAGGTAAGGGGAAGCCGGTATGCAAGTTTCATGAATGAGAAGGTAATTAGTTATTGAGTGTTGTTAGGAGATATTGTTGTATTTTTGTAGAGAAAGAGTGCATGTGCGAAATGGATGCGAAGAGACTGATTTAGAGAGAGCAAGGTGCGTATAGAAGTGGCTACGGATGGTGAGTGAATGGACGTCAAATCGTACATTGAAACATGATTAGAGATAATGTGGGGGGGAAGATAAATTGATTTGGATTATGGAACTTGTGTGGACCAGGCGTATATTAGGCTCAATAATAGGGAAGCTCTATGGCAGTTGTTAGTGATATATGGTGTTGTTGGTAAGCTACTGAATGGAATCAAAGTAGGTGACGATAGTGAAGCGTGTGTAAGAAATAATGAGTTGAAGGATTTTGGTTTATACTGTAAGGGTGAGAGCAGGATGTGCTATGTACTCCTTAGCATCTGATCTGGTATATGAATGGTCTCATGAAGAATAGAGGTAAGGGTGACAAGGAATAGTTGTAGTTAAGCAATGACGGTGTAATGGAGAGGGATGAGGGTTCTACCCTTTTATATAGGTATTTGGTGTCTCGCTCTTTTGTGCGAATCTGAGAGAGTTGAGAGGACTGGTAGAGAGAGTTGGGTTGGTAGGATGTGTAAAAGGGGGGTATTGAAAGGTAAAGTACGATAGAGTAAGGTTAATGGTTGTTGAGTGAGGACAGGTGTTCTCTCGGTGTGGGTTATGTTAGATGGTGAAGCAGCTAGAAAAAAAAGTTTATGAATTTAAATATTTAGGTTAAGCGCCTCATAGAACTTGGATATATTGACTTTAATGGAGAAGTTGTGGAGATGGCACTAGGTGGCTGTGCAATTAAATCGTTGGTAAATGTATATGAAGGGGATCTAGTCTGCGTGCCGTTAGGGATAGACGGGAGTTGTTTTACCGTGTTTAATGGTTATGAGTAGTGGACTAATGGTATTGAATAAGCGGTATGCATCTAGTAGAATGTGTTTAGATACTGGGGACAATCTTGATGGAGTGCTTAGGTGTGAAATAGAGGAAGTGGAGATTAAAATGAGGGATTGAACGTCTCTAGAGATTGTTGGTGGAGCAATGGTGTAACGATGAGAATAATAAGTACGTTGAGTGTTTTGAATATCATGTGGAGGAGGATGGTAGTAGTCGGTCGGTTTAACGGAGGATATGTGAGTGTGGTTGAATCGACGGATGGGAGACGAAGGAGAATGGACTTGAAGCCGAATAGATGCCTGAGGAGGAATGTGAGTTGGGAGAGGCGAGGCAGAAGGTGCTAAAGAAAGGTGTATAATATGGCGGGGTTTTTTGAGAGGCTATGATGCTAGGCTCACCTGAGCCAAGGGATAGACCCCACATTGACGATGATCATAGTAGTGAGGGTCTCGCAGGTCCGTGTGTGTTGAAGTCTGGGGATTGACTTTGCTCGTGAGAGAATGCGAACGGGGTCCTTCATCCATTGGTATAAAGGGAGGCCGTAAGGACTGGCTTTCTTTTCTTATTTTTTTCTTTTCATATTTCTTCTACTATCTTTCTAGTTTCCGGTGATGTTACGCATACCTCGTCGTTGAGGACAGAGAGATGGGTAATGATGGATGAGTGATGATGATGTGTTTGATGATTCGATGATGATGATATGATGATGGATAATATACTTAATATATACTTAATATTAAAGTTATTATATATATATAGGTAATACAAAGTAATGCCTTTCATCTGTCTTTTTGATACTTTAGTATCATAACTATATAGATATTTATATAGTATATGCAGTTTCTAAAGTACTTGGTATTTGTACTTATAACGAATGTACTTGGTTACTTGGTATTGTCGTTGAAAAATTCTGGAGTATTGTACCTTGTACTTGTATTTGAACTCAATTGCTAGTGTATTATTTGGTTTGTTGATCCGTTGTACTGTTAGAGAAAAATGTACTTGAACACAGCCATGAGTATATATTTAATATTATATTATTATTATAAAATAATATTATATATAATTATAAATATAATATTTGTATATATTCATATTATGTTTGGTATATATATTAATATATATATATATATATATTATATATTTATATTAATATATATACTATCTAATATCTATCTATCTATATTATTTATATATATTATTTGTATATAGTTTATATATTTTTATATTATATTGTATATATATATAGTTATCCATCCTTGGTTTTCCCCATACATTGAGAGGTAGGGGATTGCGTAAAATGCATAGTGACATTGGACTTAGTTGAGTTGATAGGGCATGAGTAAATCGAAGAAAGTCTGTCTACCTTCGCCTTCACTTTTATACCCTTAAAATGAGGTTCGTTCGCATAGAAAAATAAAATCACCCTAAGGTTTAAAAAGACTGACGGACCCTCACTAGTGGTATCTCAGTTAATAAGGGTGTATCTCCCCCCTGGGATGCAAGGCCACACCATTCACTCACAATCTCCGCCATTATCGCTTTCTTTCTTCAGGCTTCCTTTAATGTGTCATCACTTTTTTTTCGGTCTCCAGCAGGGTCGGTTCCAGCCATCACACTTGTTTGATCTCACTGAACCAACGATTATTGTTTTTCCGTATGACCACCATCTCAGATTGTGATATACTTAAGATATTATTTGCATATTGATTATCCTTCTTCATCCACAATCTTTCCTATGGCGTTAATTCCTGCATATATATATTCAATTCTTCATCATGCTAACAAACGCCCCTAAGATTGGTCATGTGAAGACAGGTTGTACTTAGTATATTATGATGTGCTATACTTTCTTTATTCAACACTAGTGTTGTTAATAGACAAATGATATACTTAAACTTGAAAAGTTAACAAAATAACTTCTCCAGGGTGAAAACGAATACTCAAGACTTAGTCCCTTGATATCCACCAAGGATTTACTTTGCATTAGCCACCTTGCCTACCATCAAAATTCCTTATCATTTATTTTGCTTCATCTCTTCAAATTAAATTTTCTAAAATTATTTAGTTTAATTATATAATCTGCGGAGTCATTTTTTTAGATGATGTATCACTGTTCACTAGACTTTAACCAAGAGCACTTTACTACTATCACTACTATAACGCACATTAAATCTCTATATTTAATTACATTTAAAGAACTTACTATAGTTACATATAACTGAAACGTCGAAGGGGCACAAATTCACACACACATATACATCTGCACACAGCGGAACATAACATAAAACCATATAACATAAAACGTCAATAGTAATGGGATATTTCTCCACCTTGTCTCAGATTGATAGATTCTACTGTGACACTATACCGAAAATACATTAAGAATTCTTTCATCCGCATCAAGTGTGTATTAAAATATATAAAAAAGGAAACATACAGATAACTGTTAGACTTCCACTTAATATATAATAACCATTCATTTTCAAGCTCAGTTTGTCTTACACTCTGCATTCACTAATGTCATACTAGTTTGATACTCATTAGAGCATACCATCCGACCTATTGCCTAACACTGTCCGACGGTTTTCCATTAAATCATGTCATAACAAGTTGCACAGTCAATAAAAACCTAATGGTAGGATACTATATCTTTCACCATCTCATTTTTCATACATCATTGGTTTACCAATAGTGAAAAACCTTGATATCTGGGGTAATTGGGCTACTCAATCGCCCATAAAAGACGATTCAAATTCCAAATTTTTATTGAAATTATATATATATATTCTACAAAAAAAACTTATCTACCCCTAAGTTTCAAGATTTATCTAACATCATTATTATTTATAGGAGTAATTATCTTTGCTGTTTATAATACTGTTGGATTATAACCAATGACTGAGTAAAACGCACTCTTTGGTTACACATTTTAGTATTACGAGAGATCGGTACAATTGCTCATTTTGATCCCAATTTACCGATGTTGCACGTATATTTAGTGGATATCTAATAATTATTCAAGTCAACATACATAACATTCTTAGTGATAGATTAGATAATACACTATTGTGCTCTCTAATTACCATCCAAACCACACAACATTCCCATCCATAAATGACCTTTCCGCTCTACTGCTTACTGTTTATAAAGATTTATCGAATGTCTAATCCTCATCACCTTTTAATACATATTAATAGGTAAGATGAAGATTGGTATATTTTCCTCTACTGATGTTTTATTTAATATCCTTCAGTCAAAAAGTTTGGACGGCTTCCTTATATGTTGCAACATTGGTGTATCCAATGTTTCAAATTTGAAAGCTGGTTTTTCTTTTTCTCTATATAATAACTTTTTCTAGAAATTTTATTTTCCCTGCCGAATTTTTATCAATAATATTCATTCTTTTGGAAATTATTTGGGTTATTCTCGGGACGCATACAACTAAACCGGTTTTTTTTATCTAATTTCTCTCAAAGGTTCAACAGCAATATTACTCTTTTCAATAAGACTCTATATTAACTTTTCTTTATTAACGATATTCTTAAAAGCGTCCAAACTTGGATTTTCGCCACTCTGTGATAGAAAGTCTTAACCAAAAGATTATTAGTAATAGTTTGGATTACAGAGGTAGGTATGTTAAGTATACCAGGATTGGTTATAATGATTTTTAAGTGATTCTCCGGGCTTTCCTTTCCCATAGTGATAAGTTTGTTGAACTTTTTAACTATTCAATCATTACTTAATGATTATTCCCTTAATCTCATAGTATAATATAATCTAGACACTAATTAAAAAGCGCTTTGGAAAAAGATTATTCTTAGGTAAAAAAAAATTGGGACTTTAATAATGACTCATTGTTCCTAAAGTGCTGGTTTAAATGTCTCTTTTCCTTTAATTTATGTTTTCTTCTAAAGAACCCTTTTCCCCTATATTTACGTTTCTAATAAAGGTTATTTATGTCGTTAACCTTAAACAATGGTTTCCTTTATGTATCAATATTCCTCTATTTCTCAAATAATAATTTTATAAAAGTAAATATATTAAAATTTGATAGGAAAGTAATTCGTATAAGCTTTTTAAATAATGAATACTTGAAAAAATCAATTTAATAAAAGTTTTAGACAGTTTTATAATTTATTATTACTTTATATTATAAATTCTTCATAATAACACTCATGCGTATTTACAACGAAAGTGGATAACATCCACTGACACTTAACCTACATCAACCCCTACATCAACATAACAATAGTATAGAATAAATATATAGTATATAAGTTGGATATATTTGTGGTATATGTAATATTTATATATATAATACTTTACTTATATTATATAAATAAAATCTACTAAACTAATTTTACTTTTATTCACTATTTATATTAGAGAATATTAAATTTATCCTGATAACTTAATAGGTATATAGGTATAGATGAATATAAGACCTACAAGTACTAAATATTACTATATGAATCCCAGGGCAGTAATAATTATAATGATACTAATATATTATAATATTAGTTTATTATATTGAACATCCTTATTAAATCAGTAGATAAAAAATTAACGCCTCATTTTAGTGATTTTACCAGTATTTCAGCTAGCTGAGTGTTGATTCGCAATTCAACATTCTATATTTGCGTGACGAGAACTTAAGTTTAGCGGGGAATCTACATTTTATTCGTAGCGAGATTTTATAGGGAGACGCCGGGAGAAGGTAGAATGACTCGGGTGTAAAGGATTGTGGGGGTAAGGTCGAAAGGTGCTCCTTGGGAAGGCTCCGCTAGTATCTTGTGGTTGAATTATATCAATACGAATATGAGCTCGTTGTCGAAGCTTACGCCTTCGAGTTGCACCCGCACGACCAATTTGCAGATCTGTTCAGCCAGAATCTTCATTATTTTTGTTTGTAGCATCGTGCACTACTCTCTGGTTTCATTTGCGACCCGTTTGAATTGTAAGGGGGAAAGAAGGATATTATCCCTAACTAAATGACTTCATTGCGTTGCAAGTACTTGCTAATGCCCTTTAGCACCCCCGGCTCACCATCTGTGGTCTTAGGCGCTTTATGTGCTCCACTGTGCAACCGAGCTCACCGCTGCAGTCTGATAGAAGCGCTTCTACTCAGACGAAATAAGGCGTAGCACTGAGAGACATCTACATGAAACCATTATTGCAAAAATCGATGAGGAGAACAGAAGGATATCAGTTAAACAAAGGATGTGTTTATAGAAAAGAGCAGCACCTGATAACTGTGGGTAAACTCGTTTCCGTTGAAAATGTTATCTCTGTAAACTAATCTTTAGATATCTACTCATAACTCTTACTCTAGTGGAAATTACTCGTTCATGGTATTATGATTCACTAATATAACCCCTCTTTTAAAACTGAGTCTTGTGTCGTCTCTTATAAAAAAATTATAAAATATAATATGTATTATGGCATCAAGCGTCAAAAATCAACTTAAATATATATTAGCTAATAATTAATAACATATATTCTAGTCTTAAGTGCCTCAGTAATAGTGAGGTTGGCGATTGAAATTATTTTCTTATTTAATTCTATATAATATATCCTTATCCATGTCTTCTTCCAAGAAATTTCCTTGTGTAATGTTAATTGTTATATAATTTTTAGTGGGTTTGTCAAGTTCGTTTTATTTTTAGTCCTGTATATTTATATATAAAAAAAATTCAATTTATGCAATTTTTTACATCATTTAATTATTGTAATTGTATTTAATTCAATTTTGTTTGTGTGGTGTCATCTTGGCGGTGATTAATTTTTGGTAATATGACGATTACATATATTAATTTAGGATAATGCGTGAAATGACACAGTGCACATTATCGACTTCTAGATTTTAAAAAAATTCTCCGGTATTAAAAATTAGTCAGATATACAATTACCATTTCAATATCAAATATTATTTTGATATTTTTTTTTTAAAAAAATGAAAAAGAATAATTCACCTAAATAGCTACGATAAATCCTCATAGCTAGGTAACGAACTTGACTATAATAGTGTCTCTCAATATTATTACTAATTACGTAACTTCCTTTAGGTTACTCCCACTCTCTTCTAAACCGCCCGAAGGTAATTCTGGAGATAATTTGTCGCTTAATATAGCATTTGTTAAAATAACGAACATTGCATTTTTAATTTATAAACCCCAACTACTGGTAAAAAGGCTGGAAAATACCTATCATTTATTAAGGTATTTTAATATATTTACATATAATTAATTATTAATATACATTAATATATTTTATTTAATATTTATATAAAATATTTTTAATAAAATATATCAATTTAAGTAATATATATATAATTTTAATATTTAAACGTATAATGATCCAAATTAAATAAGATAAATTTTTACCAAACTTATTTCGACATAAAATGAAAAAAAAAAGCTCTAAGGTAAGGAAATTAAAAATTTTGTTAAGAGTTAATGTTCAAAATCCTTAAATGAGTATGATTATTATTGTAATTGCTATTACTACTTAGTTGAATGAGTTTATTAAACTTATTAATATAATTATAATTTTATTGAATTATGATTATTAGATGATAATACCGATAGTACTAATTTTTTTAGTAGTCTACATTTTGGAAATATCTATGTATTCGTTATTATATAATGTGAGGTAGACATTATAATAGATAATGGTTTTTCTATTATTTTATTTTATTTACCTGTATAATAACACGGTCAATTTTCTCAGAATTTTATGATATTTATATCTTTCGTAAATATTCGTCACTAATAATTTTATGAGTTATTATTCCATAAAAGTATTTATAAGATAATGTATCAAGTTTTGAAAAAAAAGTATTATTTGTAGTTTATATTTTAAAATTAATATATAAACCATAAATATATATATGGATTCATTGTACAATTAATTATAATTTTAAAATGTTTCATATATGCAATCATGCATACCATTATCAGGATTATATGTTTCCTAACAAACATTGCAATGTATTTTTTGACATTCATGCTTCGCTTTACCTCTTTTATCAGCAGTTATTAGTGTATCACACAGCTTACAAATATAGATTTTACCGCACATTTCCTTATGGTTTTCTAAACAAGCAGCATTGTAAAAGTTACGATTGCATTCATTACAGTACAGTAATTGCTCACCATCAACAAGTTTACCCTCGCAGTCATATTTCAGACACTGTTTACAATTATAATACCTACACTCATGTTTATGATGCTGTAACATATCTACAAAGAGGTAATATTTCGGACAAAAAGTGTCACCTCTGATATTATTGCGATTAAGACCTTGTAAAGTTAATGGTATTACATTAGTAGGTACATAGAAATAATGTTCGTTTGCTCGATCACCTAAATTATAAATATTTTTAACAAGTTTATTTAGCGGATTAGTTTGAAGCGTTATTAATGATATGTTTAACATTTGCATGTTAATGATTTTAATATGTAAAAAATATAAATTTATTATATTATATTATATATTTATTTATTATAATTAATTTGGTTATTTAAGTTTATAAATCAAGATGCATTATCCCAAGAATTTTATTAGTTTTTTAGTGTAGTTTTTATTATTATTATTTTTAATATTAATTTTTATAATTAATTTAGCGTAGATTTTAGTATTTCTTTAATATATTTAATATTTTCTGTCAGTTACTTGTTCTTTTTTAATGGTAGAGTAATTAATTATTTATTAAATTATATTTATTTCTATTTTATATACTAGTTATGATAAATTGTCGTTATGTTTCTATGATTATATTGTATTATTATATAATTATATATTTTATTTTATATTTTTATTATTTTAATTTTTTATATATAAATTTTATTCGAATAATTTATTTCTATTATTTTATGTATTTATCATTTATTTTACTTCTTATTATATAATTTATTATATATTTATTTATTTATTATATATTATTTATCTTTTTATTTTATATTTTTATCTTTATATGTTTAGTTATTAAATATATAATTTAGTTTTGTTATTATACTTTTTATATTATTATTAGTATTTTTATTTACTGTATAGTTTTGCAGTTGAATTCAATAGGTCACTTCGCCATGCGTAAGATCATGTAAGATTCTCACTTTTTATTGTTGTGACCTTCATATAGATCCTAATTTCTTTTGAGTCTTTATAGTATATTTGTTAATTTGTATACTGACACTTGTTTCCTAATTTGTTTTAAAGTATTGCGTGATTATTGTAATGAATGAATGTAATAATTTTTCAAGAAATAAGTATAAATACCAATTTTTATTGATCATTTAAGTGAGAGTTTAAATTTTAATTGGTTTGTATAATTGGTATCTTCAACGTCAAAAAGAATTTCTTTTTAAAGAAAAAGAACTTAATTTTAAGAGAGTTATGTTTGTCTTAACCACTTTGATTTATTCATGGGAACAAACGATGAAGATAATTTCCAATTTTGTCTCCTGATTGCTTAGTGTTGTGGTGATTATGTAAGAAATGGGTACCCGTAGTTACCAGGCAAAAACTTAAGAGACATCTTGCT
The DNA here is from genome assembly GCA_015478945.1 of Trachelipus rathkii. Classification (NCBI taxonomy): domain Eukaryota; kingdom Metazoa; phylum Arthropoda; class Malacostraca; order Isopoda; family Trachelipodidae; genus Trachelipus; species Trachelipus rathkii. Next base: position 18,500 of record JABUQX010106174.1, on the reverse strand, counting down.
ACGAATCCCCGGTGTATCCCAGAAACCTGGCTAATATTTTTCAAGGCCTTTACTTTTTGTGGTTAGATAACAATAAATTTTGCCTAATAACAAAAATGGTAATTGTTTAACCCATCAAGTGCGCTCTTCTCTTCCTGCAGTCTTGTCATCTTAATTGCCGAACTGCCTGCGCTCAAAAAATGAAACCTCATACAGCTGGAGAGGAAATCATTATCCCGGCGTGCATAAATTATCGTTGAAAACCAGTACCAAAATTTCAAAGGTTCCTCTCCCAAACAATACTAATTTAGCCATAGAATGATCTGAAATGTCATTAAATAAAAATGAACAAGCAATTTTATAAATTAAAAACATCAAAAATTTGCTTTACAAATAAATGAAAGTTCTGATATTACTGCCAAAAATCAGCTTCTTAGAGATCCTGTAGATTTATTGACAGTCAACGGTAAATATATCGTGAAGCAGCTTTTATGTTTTGCAATAGAGGTTGCGAAACAACTAGTACCGCCGTTTTCCGGGCGCCGATAATTTTCGCTTCCGTTCCTCTTCCTATTTCTCAATAGCCATGGTCTTTCATGGAACGACTCGTATTGTGAAATGTGTGTTCTTGATGGTGGCACCATCCAATAATGATAGGAAAGTATTATAAAGTGATTTAATGGTTGCGTCCAGCTTTACAGGAGATTATGTATCATTGAAAAATAACACTGATTTGTTACACAGAGAAGGACTAGTAGGGAAAAATTGTGGTAAGCAGTTCGCTGAAGTTATAAATCTGGTTGCAAACAGATGATAAATTTACATTAAAGTGTGGCGACCTTTGAAGTGAAAACTCTTTTGAAAATTTATGTTGTGAAATGGATGCACCAAATATATCTCATTATTATCTCATGGTAGAAAGTACACTGAACCGCGTTCCTTAACATCTAGAAGAAGACTAAAAGTCTTTTTTTGGAGAAAGAAGAAACAGTGATGCATATATCCCAAAGGTTGCTGCAAATGATGATTGGGTGTTTATAGCTGTCAATAATCTGTCAAGTATAATTAGTGAAAACTATAAATGTGTATTAAATACTTCAGTTACAGGGACGACAAGAACAACAGTTTTCCCTTAACCAACTGAAAATAAAGATTTTCATGAGAAAGGTTAGCTTTCTTGGAAGATCCCTGGCAATTGAGAAAAGAGGTGATTTTTCAAATTTGTTCTCATCCTTTTAAAATTTTCGAAATATAATGACGAGGAAAAGCTAAAAGAGCTCATTCTTGATCATTTATCAATAAATTGCAAGAAATGCATGTAGATAAGTACTTTTCCTTCTCATTTTCGTTAAAGAATCGTTGAGTGGATTTGTTTTCCCCATTTCCACAAGGCAGATAATTGCTGAAGAACTAGATTTTCACAGCTACTGAAAGAGAAGAATTTAATGATCTCTGCGCTAATTCTTTACTGAAAATTAAACTTGAGAAGACTGACTTATCAGCGGCTTATTTTTTCGACAAGCATCAAAAGGAGTAATTCTATAATACCTTGTAGAAAAAGCCACAAGTTTCCTTTTGCCATTTTTCAACATCATAACTTTGTGAAACAAAAGCTTTTTTCTCTCTGCCAATTGGTCCGCGATAAAAATTAGCAAAACACGAAAAATAGAAATGTTGAAACTTCATGGAAAATATGCCTATTTGGCGTTATCAAACAATCAGACCTTAACAATAACAAAATTTGTGCTCCAAGCATCAAAGCACAAATTTCCCATTAAACGATTTCTAAACCGCGAAACTCCAGCTTTCAAAATTTTAACAAGGTATTGTTTTATAGATATTTTAATTTTAAAATCAATGTATTATTATTATTAGGTTATTATTATTATTATTATTATTATTATTGATTAGTTATTTATTATAATTATTATTATTATTAATTATTTAATTATTATTTTATTATTAATTATTATTATTATTATTATTATTATTATTTTTATTATTATTAATTATTTGTATTATTATTATTATTATTATTATTATTATTATTATTATTATTATTATTATTATAACAGTTGTACCTTAAAATTCTAGCAGCCCTTTAAATTAGGGAACATCGATGTTGAGAATTTTAGTGGAAGAACGGTGAATGTTTAAAACATACTATAAAGAAATCTGAAACAAAATCTGAAAAGGATAAATACATATGAATATTGAAAAAAGCATAAACAGTGATTCCCAGAAAGTCAACAGATGAAAATAGAATAATAAAATGACGGCGAAGACCCTATATTGAAAGTCAAAATGTTGAAAATAGTTATTCCCAGGCCTTCGCCATAAAATACTTCTATATATATATATATATTACTATATATAATATATATAATTATGAGTAGATTTAACAAATATATTTAAATCTTCCTATATAATTTAATATTAAAAATTATATTATATAAATATTATAGTATTATATATATATATAATATTTTATTATACTGATATATATACATATACTATATATAATTATATTATATTATATATATATAATATATATATATATATATTATAATATTATATATAGTATATATATAGTATAGTATATATATAATATTATATATATATATAAATATATAAATATATAAAATATTATATATATATATATATAATATAAGTAGTTTTGGCCCGGTTTGAGCGGTTTGAGATAGACAAGGAAATAAGAGATATAGGTCTGAAACTTGGAATAATCTATGTATGGGATAAGGATAAGGTACGAATCGCGTGTAATTTTCAAGTCTGTAGGATGTATATAGAGGGGGGTCACCCTCGAGGGTGGACGCCGATATTGCGCTTACGCCCTTGTGGCGTGATCTGCGTGGGTGAGTTTAGGCCTAATGGTAGTTGGGTTCGAGTGTGATGACGTAATCTCGGCGTAGCCGAGATTACGTCAGCGCGCGAGAGCGACATCCACCTTTACATATTAGTCCTTATTATTTTATTATTATTATTATTTTATTATTATTATTATTATTATTATTATTATTATTTAATTATTATTATTACACGAAGAAGTAACGCCGTAGGCGTTACTTCTGAGTTGTTTTAATATGTCTTCTGTGTCTCCTTCATCACCTTCTACATTTCCTCCTCCAGCGTCAGTGTCTTCTTTACAATCGAAATCAGCCCCGCTTCATTGGGTTCATTCATGCCCTTTGGAACGTGTCCCTAGCCAACGACTCAAGCTCCAGGTTTGCGCCGTGCACGCAGGGTTCGACTCCGACTCCGACTCCGGCTCAGGCTCCGACTCCGGCTCTGGCTTCGACTCCGACTCCGACTCCGACTCCGACTCTGGCTCCGGCTCCGGCTCGGGGCGCGGCTACGCTTTGGTTCAGCCTCTGGGCTCCGTATGCGGTTCTTACTCCTGCTCCAGCTCCATTTGAATGAAGGGAAGTCCTTTGAAATTTTTATTATTATTATTATTATTATTATTATTATTATTATTATTATTATTATTATTATTATTATTATTATTATTATTATTATTATTATTATTATTATTATTATTATTATTATTATTATTTTTCCTTATTATAAGAAAAAGATTTTTTGAAAGAAAAGAATATTGTTTAAACATTTATTAAATATATATATATATATATATATATATATATATATATATATATATATATTATATATATTATAATATATATATAATATATAATACTTATGTATATATATATATATATATATATATATATATATATATTAATAGTATAGGTATATATTATATATTATATATATATATATTACATGTTATTGTTTTTCTTGAGATGTTATGGTTGTTCCCTTACAGTGAAAATGAAAGACCTTTTTGAGGAAGTGATCTTACATTGTGTCTTAAAAACTGGTTTTTATTCCAAATGTCAGTGGAAAATGAATATCATTCTCAAGGCCGTATCCGACTGTTCCCTATATAACAACAAATGGAATTACTTTGTTTTAGAAACAGAAGTGAGCTTGGTAGAGTGAGACTTTTTTAAAAAAACAGTCCGGTTCGAACAAACGAAACGTTATTTTGTCAAAAAATTGTAGGACAGAAAAAATGTTTTTCAAATATAAAAATGTTTTTGTTTTTTCCCTTTGAATGTGTTTTTTATTTCTGTTTTATCAAAAAGTGGGCGCTCATAAAACTTACAAATGTTCGAAAGTGAATTGGGTAACTAGGTATATAATTATATATATATATATATATATATAGTATATGTTTAATATATAGTATATATTATTATATTTATTTATATATATAGTAATATATAGTATATATATATATTTATAATATATATTATATTATATATTATATATATATACTAGATTAAGTATATAACTATATACTATATATAGTATATATTATATAGGGTATATATATATATATTATTATATATATATCCTTATATTATATATACTTATATATTCGGTCCGGGTTGCTCTGGCACAGATATGTCGACGATATATTTGTTTCACTATTATAACATGTTATTGTGAAGTACGTATGTAAATTAATCATTATATTTTGTATAATATTTATATTATATATAATTATTAGTTATATATATATATTATATATATATATATATATATTATATTATGGGATATTTGCAATTATATGATCTAAATTTTAGAAAATTGCTAGTGGTCGAATTTCTTCAAAAAGACATTTAAACTTCCAATGACAAAACTTGATTTAAATACATTTATGCACACATTCTCGTGATGGATCTCTTCATAGCTTTATACTTTCCTTTTTGATTTATTCTTCACAAATTGACCTAATAAGTATTTTCATGAAAAAATTGAATTTTTTTTCTGCTTTTTATTATTTTTTTTATTTTTTTTTATTTATTTTTTTAATTTTTTTTTTATGTTTTAATTCTTTTAAGATTCCGTGTCCAAACATAACGTTGATGATTGATAACGTATAATGTTTCGAACGTTCGTTTGCGTTGATATTTCTTGATGTTATTGTCAATTAGACTATAAGGTCAAATGAAATGAAAGTTTTTTTTTACTTTTATAATTATTATTATTCGCGATGACCAACGTTATAACTATCATGATACTCTCCGGGAGGATGTCGTTTGCGGTTTCTATGTTGTTATTGATTACGTGGTATTGTCATTATCAAATAAGACTATATGAAGTTTATTAGAAAATTGAATACTCTTGTTTTTTTTTTTTTAAATTAAATTAAATTCCATGATAAACAAAAGTTATAAATATGAACTCCTCGGACTTTATTACTAGTTTGCACTTATATATATATGATTATATATTTTTTGAGATTATTATATATATATACAGAATAATTATGTAACCTATTATAATTAAAGTAATTAGAAAAATTAAGATTTAGATTTTATATTATTATGGTAGGTTCTTAATTAATGAATAATATTTATGTCTCTCTCAATAAATATGTTTCTATATATTTATATAATGTATTATTATTGTTGGTACACTTTCTCGGGCAGAGTACTCTCAATAGCTCTGATAATCCTTTTATTATATGTGAACGTTTTTTTTCATAGGGATTATGACAACAGGTAACTATTTATATCTTTAGGAGAATTCTCCTTTATCTTTAACAAAACAGAAATTAACATTCTGTTATCCCGTTAAGTGTAACACCACTAGATACGGGCACGGTTATTTTTTATTTTTTATTGCATTTTTATCTTACTTCTCCGCTTCGTCTATCAAGAAATACGCTAAGTTACTGTTTAAAGATAGGAGTACAATCACTCCTACACCCAAATACCTATGAATTAAAACTTATATTACCTATAAATTAAAATTGAATTTCCTTTTTATTTTTTCTAACTAAATATGTAATCTCAGTTAATAATACTTTAATTATAATAAATATTTAAACAATGGTATCTTACCCCTGGGTTAGCCAGAGGTCTTGTATATTCAGCAGTGTAAGACTTACAACGATTCAAGTAGCTGAACAAACTACCCCTAATTTTTCAAATGAAATATCAGATAGCTCAACTGATTTGCCATTAGAAGAAAAATATGATGATAACTTGAGAGCAGATATTCCTGAAGATTCTTTGGATGAAACAGTTGTTTATCAAGATAAAGATATAATGGACACCACAGAATCCTCTGAAGTTCTTAGATTTAGATATCATTTGAAGTTTTGATAATCGAAGAATTAAAAGCATCCTTTTTTAGAAAAAATTAATGACGTATTATAGATATCATAAAGGAATAATAAAAAGCACAAATTTGAAATTGAGAAGATTCAGAATGATTGATGATTCAAGAGGTGAACTGATCAGATGATGATTGTCCAGATGATGATGATTCAGATGATGATTTCAGATAATGGAAAACACCATAGAATACACTAGTAAAGTTTGTCATATAAATTATTAAAAATTTAAAATTCATGTAAATATTAGAAAGGAAACTTCAGAAAGATTTAGAGATGAGAAATTTAAGGTGAACAAGATAATATCGAGAAAAATATTTACACAATTACAACCATTAAATTGACCGATAAAAGTAATAACAAATAAATGTAGATAACTGATAGATTAAAGAACTCCAAAGATGTAGAAATGGGAACAACAAAAACTTTGTTTCATTAACGCAGATACAGATAGAATTAAAAAACTCCTAGATGTAAAATTTTTCAATTAAAGAAAATATTTACACGATTTGAAAAATCATTTAAAAACCTTTGAATCGGTACATATCTTAGTTGCCGATTTACTCGAAATTACCAAAAATAAAAGGCAAAAAAATTATATTTAAAATTTTTAAATATAATGCTGGCATATCCCCTTTTACTGACTTCAAATCCCACTTATTATTCTCACATATTTTCTTCCACATTATATTGTATTCATTTAATGTAATTTCTCTCTTTTATTAGAAACTTTCTGAAATCAGATATATTACATTTTACACACATAACTGTTTTAGTAATTTTATAACATTTATCAAAATGAAAACATTAAAAAGTTTTTTTTCCTTTTTGAAATTGTTGGTGTCTTGTATTTAAGTGTTTTTTCTTATTCAATTTTAAGATTTAAGTTATCATAAATCTTCTTTATGTCTTTCTTGTCCTTAACAATATTTATCAATAAATTTCTCTCAAAATTTTCTTGGTGAATATTTTAATGCCGTTTATTATTATGTGTTTTGCGATATATTTGAATGATAATCTAATTAATTGATTTTTAGGACTGAATTTTATATTGTGAATGATAATATAATATGATTTTTGTACTGAATTTTATAATTTGTACAGTTGTTCAAATGGGATAGAACTTTGTATCAATTCTTTACAAGTCCTACAAAAATTCATTAGCTATAATTAGTTTAATTACTGAGCCAATATGTTTGATGACTGTTACAAGATGAACAAGGTAATGAAATGCTTCCGAATAAAAGTCCTCCAATAACTGAATATTTTTTATCTTGAAGTTCAATTAATATCTCCATATTTATTAAAGAATTTTTTATTATAAATCAATTTTCATTTTTTTTCATTTTACCAAGCCACTTTTAAAAATATCTTCTAAGTAATTAGTAAACTGCTAAAGCGAATGCCTTAACAATCATATTAAAAACTGCTTTTAATCATAGATTGAATGAAATTCTGGCAATATTATTTTACCAAGCATTACCTGGCATTTTACCAAGCCACTTTTAAAAATATCTTCTAAGTAATTAGTAAACTGCTAAAGCGAATGCCTTAACAATCATATTAAAAACTGCTTTTAATCATAGATTGAATGAAATTCTGGCAATATTATTAAGCGCTAAAAATAAAAATATTTTGAATATAATAATAATTATTATTACTATTCTTATTATATTTTGCACCATCTAGTGCAAATTGCACCACCTAGTGCAAACCAACATTACAGTTCTCTCTTAAAAGGATACAAACTCACAGTCTAGCATGGGAAGTCGTTACTTAACCCACTCAGCTAGAGAGACATTAAAGATAAAAATTTGGAAGTTATATTTATATTACCCAATTTATTTTTTTTACAAATATTAAAACCTAATGAGGATTTGAACTCGAGACCTCCGAAAGAGGAGTCTAGCGCTCAAACCACTGAGCTATGAAGCAATTGAGATATGTTTCTCAGAAGTTATATTTATACTATAAAATATAAATGTCTATGATATTCGCGAGAGGTGATATCAGTTTTCTAATAAATTAGAAATGAGGAAGTTACCGTCTCTATTTATATTTTTTATATATAATAGAAAATAATATTGAGTTTTACATTGACTGACTAAATAACCGAAGTCGTTAGTGTTTTATGTCAAAAAATAAAAAGTTGGATATATGTTTGAATTTTTTTTGTGTCAAATTATAATTGTTGGTTAATTTTTTATTTTGAAAATTTTATTTTTTTATTTATTCATTTATTTTATATTTCCTTTTAATTTAAATAGCAAGAAGCGAAAGATATTCCATAAATAAATAAATAAATTTTTATTATTATTAATAATAATAACAATATACTGTGTTGAACCTGATTATCTTTGAGAGAAACTATTAGGATTCGAGCGAACGAATGAATATTTGACATGGAAGGATATTATAGGTTGAGATTTTACAAATTCTCGGATATAAGGGAAACATATCTTTCATAGTTATTCCTATAACCTACATCTGTCAGCTGTATCATGAGTTATATTTATATCTTTATCATTAAATAAAATTTTTTCCATTTTTATTTTTTCCATCAACTTCAGAAATCTTTTTAAAACATCTTCAAATAATGATATGCCTTTTTCGTATTTGAGTTTTCACATAATGTCTCCCATTCGATTTTATTTTTTGTCTTATTTTGTATATTTTTGTTGTTTTTTTTAATTTCACTGTCATCCTGATTGGTTAATTTTTATTTCAAAGTAAAAAAAAATTCCTTTAAATTCCTTTTTCCCCTATTTTTATTTAATGAATTTTTATATCGCTTTATTATTCTTTAGAATAAAATATAGTTATCTTTAGCTAATGTATCCACCATCTCCTTCTGAAAAGTCATTGTGCCAAACTGATTGAAGTCCTTAATTGTCTTATGCAATGAAATGATGAAGCATTCTAGAATATTCTAAAAATTACTAAAAGAGAATATAGAATAGCTATACAAATATAACTTCTGAGAAACATATCTCAATTGCTTCGTGGCGCAGTGGTAGAGTGCGCGACTTTTTTTCCCTCAGATAGTCACATTCGCTATGAGTTTAATCTTTGACTGAAAGAGAATTTTTAAAAAGGTTACTCCTAAAAATTATATTTTCTTTTTATTGTTGAAAGAAAACATAAGCACTCGAAAATATAATTTGGGTAACTATAGTAGAATGAAGCAAGCGATAAAGAAACTGGAAAAAGAGTTCTGTTCCAGGGATATCTCGAGGGAAATGAGGTGTCGCGTCAGGTAGCCCCTTTCGAGCGAAATGGAGGGTGTGATACGCTCGGTTTTACTACTACTTATATATATACTATATATATATATATATATATATATATATATATATATATATATATATATATAATTATATATATTATATATATATATATATATTTATATATATATATAATATATATATATATATATATATATATATGATATATAATATATATATATATATATATATATATATATATATAATTGCAAGGTTTTTAATATAATAAAAAATCCCTATTGTTTTAATATTTTTAAACTTTCTGAATCAATAAGAAATGTTTATTTACTTATTAATTTATTACTTTTCAAGCTTGATACATGAAAATTTTTTGTTTCGTTGAGTACATTACGATTAAAAGAATAAACAAATATCTAATTGAATTTTATTTAAAACAGAAATTAAAGCAATTAATAGGAGAGTTGCCAATTATATAATAAATTAATATTTATTTCAAGTATTCGGATAATAATGCTGCAAGCAGCCGCTCGGAGCCTCCGTCCTAGTTTATTTTAGAACTAAAATTTGCATCCGCTATCACTTATTTCGGAATATAAGAGTTTGAAATATAACAAAGAATCTATTTTTTGCAATATTGATATCCCTCTCGTAAAGCAGAATAAGGGCTTTAATTGAATTTAAGGCTTATTTAATAGGCGTAAATAAAGCTAACATTAAAATAAAGCTTAAGTAAAATATGTTATAAAACAAATAAATCTATTCAAGATTTTGCACCAAGCCAACAATAGAAATAATTCATTATAAAAATTATTTTAATAAAGACTTATTCTCTTTGTGTTCACCAAAGATTTAATTATTAACACATTAAACTTAATTACTTTATTATTATTACACTATAATAATTATTAAATATAATATCTATATCATCTATGAATTACTTATTATAATTATCTATTATTATTATAATCGAATTCAATTATCTTTATCTTATTATTATCTAATATAATTAATATAACTTACTTATTTTAATAATATTATTAATGTCAGAATGATATTATTATTATTAGATATATTAATTAGTATCAACATCTATTATTATTATTTACTTGATTAATATAATAAAATCAATTATATAATCAATATTTATTTCATATATTCAAATTATTATTAAAATATAGAATTATTAATTATTATTACCTATATCATTATTTATTAATTAATTAAAATTGTCTAGACAAAAAAATATATTTAACATTAAATTATTATATTAAGATCAATAAAATTTTGTTTGTTATTCAGGCAATGACACGTAGTTGAGAATGCTAGGAATTAAATATAATTGTGAATTATATATATATATATATATATATAATATATATATATATATATATATATATATATATCTATATATATATATATATATATATATATATATATATATAATATATATATTATATACTATATAATTATGGACAGCTTGTCCTTAATAACAAAGAGAAATGATTAACCGGTTAAATATATATCGCAACGAACAATAGTAATTGAACAATGTCTATTGATATAACGATTGATTATCAAGTTCAATAGAGCGTACAGAGATTGCCCAAAGAACAGTCTGTTTTTTTTAACTAAAAGGATACCCAAGATTAAGACAATCGCAAAGATCGAAAGAGTCAGGGTCTCTCGGCCTCAGCGGGGGACGATGGGGGGATTTTCGTCCCCCCTCTGTCCCACCGTCGGCCCGAGGTGCCTTAAAAAAAAAATCCAAAATATTTTCTGGAAGCATAACAAAAGCAGCTTTGGCAAACTTCTTGGGCTCGTCTCTATTTGAAGTTTTAGCTAAACACGTTGACAACTGACACGCCAAGTTCCACTCCGGTGGTCGCGATTTTTTCTATATAATATATTTTATTTAAATCTTTTAATGGAGTAGCGCACACCATAAATATACATAATCGCCCAAACCACTATAATATATATATACTATATATAACTCCTACTATAATATATCACTACTACTATATATACAGATATATAGATAAATTAATCAAACCCATCAAGCAAAATAAAATCAGCTATCGTGATAGCTATATCACTATCCAAAACACCCATACATCACACACACCCACAACCCAAAAATCAATACTAAAACACACGAAGCACATCACTCAGTAGCCTCAACATACAATCCTACAATCTAAACTACCAAATAAACCATCAACACACACATACCATCAACGAACAGCACAAATATAATAAAATAATAATAAATCAAACCATAAAATATTGAAACCTCTACCAATGATGCTTACTTAAAAGGATACTATATTAAAAACAAACCCAAATATATATAAACATAACATATATATATAACAATACAATAGCATACTACAGATACATATTTACGGCACCCAACCACATAACAAATTATACATACTTAATAATAACACTAACCAATATATAATAACACATATCATATATATAACACACACAAAAATAAACTACTACCATCACCGCAGTACAATAATATATATATACAATATAGCTAATAACAACCAATATCCACATAACTATATAAATATATACAAATATATATATAATATAGATAATATAATATATATATCAGCAATAATAATATAAAACAACAATAATATACTCCAATAAAACACAACAACAAATCAACCAAATATAAAATCACAACCAAAACAAAAAAACCAATAATAAACCCAAAAAAACAAAAAAAAACATCACAACTACAACAAAAGCTTAATACAATAATAACTATGAAAATAAAATCAACACGACAAACCACATAAAAAAACATACAATACTAAAAAATAAATAAATTAATCATATAAATAAATCAAACATAACAAACAGACAAAAAAATAATAAATACACAATAAGAAAACAATAAAAAAAAAATTAATATATATAATTATATATATTATATATAGCCTATATATATATATATATATATATATATATAATACACTATAAAAGATAGAAAATATAAAAACATATATATATATATATATATACATATATGATATATATTATATTATAATATACTATATATATATATAGAAGAGGGGGACTGTGAAACTTTATTAAATTCCTAAAACTTTTTATCTGTTAAACAAATTTTTTTTTATTCTTTCTTTTCAGCAAGTTAGAAGTTGAATTCTTCCATTAACTTTGCGCCTCGTTGGCGACACATTTACCACTGTTTTTTTTTTTTTACCACACCGTTTTTTTTCTTATTATGGTAGCTGCCTTTGATTGTTATTTCCAGTGAGTAGGATTAGTTCGTAAAATATTTCGGGAAATATGGAAGCTTATAAACATATTTTGTGATATGGGAAATATTCCAGTTCTCCAATTTGATACCGTAGTTTTAATATTACTCCTTCCCAAATTCGAATTTTCTGTATAATGTAAAAATATATTTCTTAAAATTTGTGAACCAATATTTTCTGTCTGTAATAAATTTGCTTTCCACTTAATTCTCCTATTTCATATTAATTCTTTCATCAAATATGGAGAAAGTGCACATTCCTCACTTAAATACGACAGATTGTTAATGAACTTATGAAAAAGTATTGTAATACAAAACTTTTAATTGATCTATTCTCTATTTATCTTGTATATACAATAATACCATATTAACAGAAGTGATCAAATTGCAGTGATAAATGCCAGGCAAGAGACGGCGGACTATGTAGATAAGCATATAAATTTATTGTAAAACTACACATTAGTCTAAGCGATTTTCCTCTGTTGATGTTTATTTGAACTGATATTAGGAATAACATTAAATTTCAAGGCAATATGCTGCTTTTGTCATCCACTCACCCAAAGTGAAATGTTCCAGTTTCAGGAAAATGTTATTCTACGCGATGACATTCCTGTCCAAGAAAAATTATTAATAAGTCAGAAATTCGCAAACGTAGGTCAGTGGTTGTTCTTCATAATAATATGAATATATTTTGGAGCATACTGACAACAAAATCTCACAACATTACAAATTACAATACCTATAAAGATAGACACTACATACTCTAAATAACTTCTCACTATCTGAATTTCCCAAAGTAAACAAAAAAACATAATTCTACTAAAAAAATGAGATTAGTCCCAAAAGTATCTATCACAATAGAATCATTTAGAGAAAAGGCAATCCCTGTCCTTATACACATAGAATTAAGAAATGATAAAATTACTTTAACAATAAAAAAGCTACCCACTGCAAAAATACGAACAATTATCAAGAAAAATTAAATTGAACACATGATTGCGACGACTAAGAACCAAAAATCGAGCAATACAGATAGAGAATACATCGTACACATCTATATGACTAAATCAGATAAGACACCTATGACTACGACAGCTGTTGTAGAAATATGAGCACACCCCGATCCATCACCCATATAAAGACTCCTCTTTACACTACCAGCGTAAAGATATAACCTCAAGGTATATCACTCGAGATCTCAACAGATCCACAACACATATATTCATAACACCTCTTACAATGATAAAACCGTAAACAACTATCTCAAGCTAAGTGATCAAACTTAGTACTCTAGAGCGCCAGCAAAAACTAGGACAAACATAATAACATGATACCAAGTAACATCATTAGAACAGAAATAAGCTGGACCATCGAAGACAGAATGAACCCAAACCATACAAAACATTAGATACTAACCATTTTTCGTACATACTGTCAATGGCGCAATGAACAAAGAAGACAACAGCCTCTACAGCAAAAGATAAAGACACCCATCAAAATATAAAATATCTCCTCCATGAAGACACATTACAAAAATCATCATCCAAGCGACAAACAAAGACATGTAATCATTTCTATACTCCAGAAAAACAACACACGCCAGCCTTCAAACCACGATACATCTAGTCATTCTACAATATTCTAGAAACGTTCATTCATTAATACGATACAGGTTAACAACTAAGCCCGAAATGCGAAACCACTGACTATTCTCTAAATACAATCAAAAAGACAAAGCTCTTATAGATAAAGAAAACCGTACTTGATTAGTAGATATAGATGAAGGAGAAGAAGAAATGGCACTCGAAAGAAACTACAGCACGTGTACTCGCAACCATATTTCACTATAGACCCTATTCTGAAGTACAGATAGAAGACTACAATTGACTATAGCGACCAATACTAATAAAACAAAAAGCTATCAGCACTTGCAAATCAAGTATAAGGAAGGGTGTCCAAAGGAACACGAACAGCACACTAAAATATTCAGAAGATAATAAAGAAGTAAAGAGCTATGCAGTCCAAGACCGAAGAAAGAGACACAAGAAGATACAACTAGAAGAGAAGAAGAAGAAGAGAAGAGAAAACTCAGAGAGAAGAAGAGAAAGAAGAAGAAGGTAACATAAGAAGAAGAATAGAAAAAAAGAGAAAAAGACGAGTGTAAAAGAAAAGAAAAGAGACAAGAAAGGGTTTCTCAGAGAAAGAATAACAGAGAAGAAAAAGAAGAGAAAAAAAAGCAAAGAAGAGAGAAAACTAGAAGAAAAAAGACGAGAGAGAAAGAAAGAGAAGAGAAAAAGCAACAGAGAGAAAAGAAAAAGAAAAAAACAAGACGAAAAAAAAAAAAAAAAGAAGAACATAGAGCAATAAAAAGCAAACGAAGGCGAAGAAGAACCAAGGAAGAAGAAAAAAGAGAAAAACAGAGAGAGGACAAATAAGAGACGGAAGAAAAGAAGGAGAAAGTGAAGGAGCTCGGAGAGAGGAGAAGCGAGAGAAGATCATAAACCCACCAAAAAAAAAATTACAAAATACAAAAAAAAGTGGAGAGCAAAGAAAGAAAGAAAGCAGCCAAACGAAAGAAAGAAAGAAAGAGAACAAAAAACCAAAAAAAACTGAGAAGAACAAGAGCAAAGACAAGAGGAAACCGAAGAGAAGAAAGAAGCCAGACGAAGCAAAGAAAAGAAATCAGAAACGAGAGAGAAAGAAAGAAACAGGAGAAAGAGAACGAGACCAAAAGAACGAGAAAACGAAAGAGAGAGAGAGAGAAGACTGAGAGAGCGAACAGAAACAGGCCTAGTAAAGAAAAGAAAGACAAAGAAGAAAGAAAACTTAAGAAAGAAAGAAAAGAAAAAAAAAAACGAGAAAGAAGAAAAGAGAGAAAAGAAGAAAAGAGAAAAGAAAGAGAAAAAAGCGAGAGAGAAGAGATGAGGAGAGTTGCCTCAAACCTCTCTTACTCTCATCTAACTACTCGCAGAATCTTTCATCTAGCCCGCGAACATCGTTTAAGCCCACTACAAACCTAATTTAAATCAAACCTCTCGCATACAATTATCAATGGGACTCAATGTAAAATACACCTCTATAGTAGAACTTCTCTACTGAGTCTACCAATAATCCTCACATTAGAAGTAAAGACTAGTTACAGCTCCAGACTCACACTACTTCTCCAGATCAACAATACTCTCAATCACTTCTCTCCTAGAGATCCAATACATCTACATTATCATATTATCTACTATATATGTCTTAAATATCATTATATTCAATAACAAATCTCAATTCGAAAAACACAGAGTTTAATATGTAAAGCTCTAATTATAACCTAATAACAATTATTAAGACTCCTATTTCTTATTATCTTTTACCAATTCTTCTAATATATCTTATTTTTATAATCCTTTCAATAATTATATATAATTAATAATATCTTAGTCCAATCATCTCCATACTAATAATTCAATCAAACTTTATAAAGACTTTATACACATTAATATTAATACATAACATTAACAATCATTATTACTTTCTAATTATCCTAAATCATGATTCATCCTATATTAATATAATCTACGTACTGACTCTATAATAAACAATACTATACCGAAAATATAAATAAAAACGATTATCTCAAAAAACCACAATTTATCAAATTTTAATTTTCACAAAAAATTATTATGCTTTTTTGACGTTACCATAATTTAAAATTATTTTAGCTAAATAAAAAAACCTCTTCATATAAAGTCACTATAATTTGCATTATATCAAATTAAATTAAATTTTATAAAATTTATTTAATTTTAAAAATATAACTTCATTATTAATCTAGGATGGTTAATTAAAATTTCAGTTTGCACCTGGGAATCCTGGTTGTATAAACTAGCGTATTTTATTGAAGTGCTTTCTGCAGCTAAGGTTTCATTTAAAGCGTTTGTGGAGTATAGCTAAAAGGGGAATTGGAGAGAGTAATAACAGTATCCTTGTATAACGTAAAGGGATAAATGTAACTGTAGGAATTATAGGGCGAATTAGCTTATTGAGTGTTTAGGGAAGAAATATGCTGGTGTTTTGAACAAAAGAGACGGACTAATTGGTGAGTAACAAGATGCGTTTAGAAGAAATGGTAGAGGATTGTGGATCAAATCTATATATTGAAAAAATGAGGGAGCAGAAGAAGAATAAATTTGTATTCGGCTTTATGGATTTTGCAACGGCGTATGAAGATTGATAGGGAAGTCTTATTGCGCTGTTAGTGATATATAGCTGTTGGTGGTAAAGCTTGTTGAATGGAATCAAAATAGGTAATGGTATGTGATAGTGAAGTGTGGTGTAGAATAAATTGGAGTTTTGAAAGAAGGTTTAATATTAATAGCGGGAGTGTGTAATAGCAGGGATGTGTTATGTCTTCCTTGTTATTCAATTTGCTATATTTTGGATGGGTTATAAAGAATTAGAGGTGGGGTGGCAGGGGAAGGGTTAGAATGTGGTGGAGAATGAGAAGAGAGTGGAAGAGAATGCTCATATTATTGTACGCGAATGATTTGGTTTTGTGGGCGAATCTGGAAAGAAGTTGAGAAGATTTGCGTAGAGGGGATTGGGGCAGGGTGATTTCTGTTAAAATGAGCGGTTGAAAGTAACGCAGATAAGAGTAAGGTTATGGTTGTGAACTTGTGAGGGTACCAAGCCACACTGGACGAGGATACCATTGCGCAGTCTCAGTCAGGAAAATCCACCCTTGAGGCTTTACGAGACCCGCGACGGACCTTTCACGGGGGGTATAAAAGGGACGAAAATGGGGGAGGCATTCTTTTCGCCTTGTGTTCATGTTCTTCTTCCACTGTTGTTCCTGTGTATGCTCGCACCCTCGATCCTAATCCGGATTGGGGAAATAATGAATAATACATAATAATAATAATAAAATAATAATAATAATAATAATAATTATAAAATTAATAATAATAATAATAATTAATAAAATAATAATATAATAATAATAATAATCATAATAATCAGATAATCACATACACTAATAAACTCCAGACAATAACACAAATACAAATCAACCACCAACAACAATAATCAATCCAAACTACAATACAACACAATACAAATACAACATAAATCAATACAAAAATAAAACCATAAAAAAAATAGAACAAATAAACTAAAATAAAATACCTTGACTTCCTCTTCAAACATACCAAACACTCTACAAAAATAAAAAACTAACACACAAACATACAAAAAACTACCAATCAACACACCAACACACCACCATAAAACAAACAAACCTACAACAACAACACCACAATAAAAAAACAACTAATAAATCGCTACACAAAAACAAGTACAAATAAAACAAACCCACGTACAAAACCAAAAAAAAATAAAAAATTATACAACACAACAACAAAAACGTAACATACACACACAATATATAACCACCAAGCCGTACCACACATAAAACAATTGAGCAAAGTCAGTCGCCTCCTCAAACTAATAATAATAATAGATAATAATAATAATTGTTTCTTTACTCAAAACTCATAAGAAACAATAAACAAAAATACTCTCTAAATGACAAAAAATAACTAAAAAGAGTTCCATAATATATCAATGAACATACTCACAACATAATAATAACTAAATAAAATAAATACAATCAAAATATAATAATACAACACTTAATTGACACATACAATAAAAATCAATAAAATAACATAAATAATAAATAATAAAATAAAGTAAACAGTATAAAATATACCTCTAC
>JABUQX010106173.1:0-25531 GCA_015478945.1 Trachelipus rathkii | reverse complement strand
AATGCTTTCGCAATAAGTTTTATAACTGCAGCAATGATAACATTCTAATTCAGATAAAAACAGTGCTTATAAAGATATATGTAAGTTTTACAAAACTGCAAGTAAAACAGTTTCCCCCGTATAGCATCAAAGTTAGAGAAATGTAATTGGATGGAATGGAAAAATGTAAAGGATTATAATAAAGAGCCCAAATTGTTTATGGAATGGAAAAAAAAGAAAGAAAAAAAAAAACACGTCCAGTGCCGGAATTTGACAAAATGTGTAAATCACGACGCTAAGTTTAAATTTGAATTAAAAAAATGTAGATTGATGGAAAATAATGAGATAATAAATGATAAATTTGCCAATAGTTTTAGTGGTAAAATTTTTTTAAAAATTTGAATATCGTTAGTTAAAGGAAGGTTTATTATAAATTTACGTAAACTTAAAAAGAAAGAAACTGATCATGAAAATATAGCGTAATTATTCTCGAATAAATTTAGGAAAGTGTTTGATGATAGATCTTCCCAATCTCACACTAAGAATGGTTTTAAAAAAGCTCATTGACAGTGTTATGAAATTATATCACTGCTATTGCGAAATTGATTTGAAATAATTAATAAAATAATCCAAGTCCAAGGGACATTTATATTTGAAATTTGGGACCGAAAAATTGTATAAAATTATTGCAAAATTCATGAATGTATGTATGATGCACAATCATATTCCACGTGACATATTGGAGGGTTCGATAACCCCGATTATAAAAGATCAATACGGAAATTATGATTCCAATAATAATAATAGACCGGTGATGATGTCATCTGGATTTCTAAGGCTGTTTGAATATGGAATTCTGAATAGGATTAAAGATCATATCATTTTGGATGATAAGCAGCTTGGATTTAGAAGCAATTACTAAACAGAAACTGTGATCTTTGTTTTGAAGTAACAGTTGCAGAATACATCGAGGGAGGTTCAACCATGTATGCGGCATTCTTAGACTTTTCGAAGGCATTTGACAAAGTCAATCATGACATTTGTTTAAGAAATTGGAGAATTTGAAAATTTCTAATATAATGCATATTTTAGTTCATATTTACAATCCGTTTTCTCTTGTAAAGTTGAAAAATAATGCATCAAATAGATAGAAGATAAAAAATGGTGTTAGACAAGGAGGAATTCTGTCACCTCTATTCTTTTGTATTTATATAGATGAACTCCATAAAGAATTGATAAATAGTAAAATAAGTCCTATATTAGGTAGGAGCATGTCTAATGTTTTGTTGGCTCCCTCAAAAGGAGGACTACAAAAGCTCTTAGAAATAACAGAAAATGTAATTAAGAGATTAAGCTTGAAATTAAATGTAGATAAAAATACAGCAATATTGTAATAGAGTCAACTAAAAAATAAGGATGAATTAGTTAAAATAAGGATTTCAGGTTTTCTAAAATGTTCTATGGGAACTAAATATCTTGGTTGCATTTTAAATAAAAAATCTAAGAATGAAAAGTCTGAGTTAGACGAGCTAGGGATAAATTTATAGGAAAATTTAATGTTATTTTAAGAAGATTTGGTTCCGTAAGATCGGATATTTTTCTGTTCTTATTGAAATCATTTTGTACGCCATTCTACGGAGCTAATTTATGAACGAATAAGTATAATATTAGTCAGGCTTGCAAACAGTTTGAAGTTAGTTTTCACAATGCTATATAAAATGTTTGTGGAACTTCGAGTAGGAGTAGTAATCATTTAATTTGTAATTCATTGGAATGGCTCATGTCTGGTCATTATTTAAACTATTTGAAATTATGCACTGTATTTAGAATATTTAGTGAGCCATGTTAACTTTGTATATAAAAATGTAATATTGAAAAGGGGTATTTTGGGCAAGGATATTGAAGAAATATTTGCAACTTAACATGGAGTCATTAATTTATTTGATAATGTTTTGGATGCTCTCAAAGCTAGAAAAAAATTTGTTCCAAATAGGGAGAATCCCTTAAGATAACATGGGGGAGGGATATGATCTTGTATTAACTATGTTTAATTATATAATATAGTTTTATATTATGCAATATAATTTAGTTTAATGTAATATAATTTTTAAAGTACTTAGTGTACGAAATAAAGACTATAGACTATAGACTATAGACTATCTATATATCTATCTATCTATCTATCTATCTATCTATCTATCTATCTATCTATCTATCTATCTATCTATCTATCTATCTATCTATCTATCTATCTATCTATCTATCTATTTATCTATCCTATCTATCTATCTATCTATCTATATATATATATATATATATATATATATATATATATATATATATATATATATATATATATATATATATATATATATATATATATATATATATATATATATATATATATATATATATATATATATATTAATGCAATATTTTAAACAACATTTTAGTTAGTTTTTTGAAGGTAGGTGGTAGCGTTTATTTTTAATGTGCGCCATCTTCTGATTTTAAACTTTTCTGATTCTTTAAAATTTATTAGGAATCTAAGAAAATTACAGTGATATGAACATGAAATTATAATTTAATAATAATACAATTTAATGAATTTTATTTTTATTATGCATTTTATGTAAATTAAAATAAGAAGCTTTATGTTCTTCAATATTATATAAATGAGAAATTTTTCAAAATATAAATTTGAAATGATACCGTACAAGCACCATTAATAATGTATATCGAATAAAACGCAGAATTTGCTACTGGTGTTTTCAATAAAGACCGGTATTGCTCCAGACTTTTTAACCAACTAATTAAATTTCTAAAAAATGTAGATGAATCTTTTTATGTTTAATTATGAATTGTAATGATCTAAAAAGTATTTATAAAAATGCGTTAAAATATAGGAAAAACGCATCGATTTAAATAGTTAATATAAACCACACTTATTTATGATTAAATAAGCAACTTGCTTGTCGAAAGGTTTAAAGGCATCTCGTAATTAATTCCTAAAAAATATTTCCGCCAAGAGATGACTAATGCCCGAAAATTTTGTATTACTTGGAACGCACATTATAGAGTATATCTTTGTGAAAAGTGGCAGGTCTTTGAACTTTTTGAAACAGTTATATCATATGACTCTCTAAACCTATTTCGTTATATATCTAGACCCACTTGAATACAATTATTTTAATCACGCCCCCCAATTTTTTTTACACTACCATACCTAAACTTAAAAACCACAATGAAATCTATATATGTGTATATATAATATCTAATATTATATTATCTATATATATATATATTATATAAATTATATTATAATATTAATTATATAAAATATACATATATATATATTTTACTATTAATATTATATTAATTAAGATATATATATATATTTTAAATTATTATATATATATATTATCATTATAAATATATATTATTATATAGATAAATATGAACTTAAATTTTAAAACTATAATGTGACTTCAACAATACACCTTTACTATTTTTTTTTAGCCCTCATGGCCTATCAGCACCCAACAAGGGGTCGTATATCCGCCACTTTGAGAATACACTGGATATTTTATTATATTAATTTAAATTAATATTTATATATTAATTATATATAAATTATATATATTATATAATATATATTAAATTAATATACATATATATAAATTATATATTATATATACTATAAATGATTAAATAATATTATATAATAATAAGAATGAACTAAGCGAAGTACAAAACACCGAGATAGTGCTCATTAGAATATACCCCTTTCAGAACGATTAAATCGCGCTAAAGCTAAGCGCATCATCAAGAACTATACATGTAAATAATAATACATCCATAAATGTTAATCATAGTGTCAATAATATTTACATTATGTATAAATATATACATAAAAATAGAAAACTTAGAAATATTTATATAAAAATAATTATCAAAAACTTATCAAAAAATAATTAACATGAATTAAATTACAAAATAATAATCATTACAAAAAATAATAAAATATTTGCTTTTCATTCGAATAAAGTTTTCTAATTATTAATTTAATAAAATTAATTGTAAAAGAAATCTTCAAATAATAAGTAAAATAATCACACTTTCTCACTTTACAATATAGATGATGTTAATAAACTTAAACATACTATATAATTTTACATACTGGATGAGTCCATAGAATGAATGAACAGATTAAAATTAAAAGTGTTATACCTAAATTATACAATAAATTGTTGGTTTTTTGAAACTTACTATATATTAAAAATCGATTTATAACAGTATAATAAAATGAAAATTATAAAAGACTTATAATTGAAAATTATTCAATTAAAATTTAAATTAAGTTTGATTGAAGATTAAATCAGCAGTGAGTTCGAAGGCTCCAATTCATGAATGTAGAGGCTCTCCAAGATTTTTCTGTGGCGAGTATCAGTGATGGAGGCAAGAATCGAGAAGTCGTTGTAGTGATGGGATGATCTTTTTCGTGGCTATGGCTACGTATGGATGAAAATTCAGGTGAGGAGAGAGGAAGATTGGTACGCAAAGAAAAACCCTTTGCCATGATAATCAAAATTGATAATTAATTGGCAATCCTGATGCAAATTATGATATGGACTCTGTATTGACACAAATTATCAATAATGACGGCAATTTAACAAGGCCACACCTAATTATACATAGTAGAGCCACGTAATTCGTAGATTGAAAGAATGCAACTCTTTATCCGGAACCTCAAAGTAATTTCGTTGACTCCTGTAAAAAAATGTTATTCTAATAATAAATTTTGAAAGTTGATTCCATACCGTAATATAAGATAAAGGGTGGCAAATGGGTAGTGTCTCGTCGAATTATTAGTTCTGTAGTCCGTCTCTAATTAAGTGCTCAGTCGCCTACGGGTGCATTAATCCGACCCCTGAGTAGATAATGAGAAAATCATTCAGGATACAATAAATATCTATAATTTCTGTATTTAAGGACAAAATCAAAAAAAGTGGGAGTAGTGTCATAAAATTGGATTCTCAAGGAACATGTATTAAATATTAATTTTTATCCGAAATATTTTTGGAAAGAGTATATAAAAATTAGTCGAAGCTCCTTAAATTATTGGAGTTCTGATGAAAAGAAATCCAAGGTAAAAGGAAAACATACCTAAAGAGTCCGTTTTATTACTGTCCTTAAAGCCGCGTACAATATATAATTTTATCTGAAGAAAGCTGAAATGAAGTGATGTGTAAACCAATTGGTGTAGAGTCTGGTCTTGCGTATACTCTGGTGATACTAGTAACAGGAAAATGAGGCGCATCTAGAGAGACGTCCACACATCAAAAACGGAAGAATCCATCCACTTTCGCATTCCATGGAAAATTTGATAAATTTTATGTGCTTGTTAACGAAATTTAAAAATAAGGCGGCATGTTCTTTGTTTTAGCAAAAATTAAGATAAGCATGTAAACTAATTTATAATTCCACTATTAGTGCCGATTTGTAAGACAATGGGTTTGAAAATGCTGTAAGCGCAGGGCAATGTTTGCGCAAGACATTTTTGCGTATTAACTTACTATATCTCTCGCAGCTTAAAATCTAACATTTGACCCTGATCAATATGTTGGATAGATTACACCTATATGAACCTTATCCGTGTTTAACATTAATCTTTTGCGTCCCCTGTCTGCAGACTCAGATGAGAACTCATACAAATTCACCCGTACTACATTGCGTTTTAATGTACCAATCTAACAGTCCTTAACTTAATATTTTCATATAATATTCGTGTATGGAAAGAGCATGTGTGAGGTGTATTTGTCGTGCTGAAGTGCTTCTTCTTCCTCCGGTTTGCCATGTCACACCATGCCTCTCAGAAATAACCTACCTGTAATGCTTTCCATCCGCGATGAATCTCTAATAATGCGCTAACCACTGCGTTGCGTTCTGCTGAACTCAAAATCTTTCTCTCGTCCTCTTCTATCCACATTATGATTATTTCGTATCTGGCCATATCTAGTATCTCCTAAAACGAACTAGTATCTTTTCACTACTTTCTATTTAAGAATAGTTACACACTCCTCACTCGAGATTCTGTTTACTATCGTAATTTTCTATTCTTCTCATGAGATATCTGATGCAGTCCTCGGATTTAAGTGAGATATTTCAAGTATTACATCATACACTGAATGGTTTGGGGATCCTCTCTCATACTGATTTACAGGTGGTGTGAAGGAAAGAGAAACAGAAATTATTCTTCATGCCCCCTCGTCAGCATATACATCTGGTGAGTCAAAACACTTTAATTTAAAGAACTCAATAAACACACCCAGTTAATTGACTGCCTTGCTGCGATATGAACCACAATTCTCTCTTGATATCTAACAACGTGACGCGATGTATTCACCTATCTAGTTGCGTCTCCTAGAAATAAAGTCTTACTATACCCTTCTCGACTTCATACCTATTCGCATAACATTCGTTGGAGCCCAAGCCTTCAATCTTTAGCTGAAGAGTACTTATCGTTCCCTCTATACTCTCAGCTCAGATCCTGCGCCTCGAATGCAGTCCTCTTTTTACTATCACTATATGCATCAGAAATCTGAGGCGGTCACCCCTGTACACCTAAGTGCGTGGGCAGAAACCTTAGCGTGTGAATCTCGCTCTCTACACTTTTCTAACTATAATATCGCGGAGATGACTGCTTTGACTCTGATCGACGAATTCGCTGTTTCTGCCGTACTTAATACTCATGGTGGGCAGTCTTTCTAAGTTCTGCATTGCAAAAATCCTGCTCATTCGAGTGCCTTCTGCCCAGTGTATTGCTACGATATTCAACTCCTCTCTGTACTAAATACTTGTCGTCTACCAAGCTATCAAAGAAGTCTATGATGTCTCATAAAGGTGCTCCTGTTCAATCTGTGCTCTATTCAAGCCGCTATATTATGCCACCAGCCGATAATATCGAGTAGTGTGGTAGACATTATCCAATCTTAATTTTTCGCTATCCTACATCTCCTGTAATTAATCATATCCATGCTTAACATTATACGCTCTGTCAGGCCATTGTCATTACTCTGCTAATACGTACGAGCATTTCAACTGTTAGCATGGTCCCTCTCCACTCTACGAATGTGCAAAAGTGCCCTTGCATCCTATACCTCCTCTCTGCTCCTCCTACTTAAGCTACCAAACTTTTTTTTCCTGATTTACCTTACGCTTCGTCCTAAAATACTGATCCTCTACAACAATCTAATTCTGTACAATCTGACCCTTACCTATTTCTCTCTCTATTTCGTATTTCTCTCACGTGGTCTCATTTCCATAACCAATTTTCGTTTTTTCGTTAGATCTATATCCCCTTTGGCTGTTGGCTAAAGACATCCTCTCAAGACTGAGGAAGGTCTCCATCTCTTTCGGAACCATACCTAATTCCTATTTCCGCCATATTTCCCTCTAACCCACTCCTCTGTGTATCTCAAATTTCCTGCATTTTCCGTCCTCCTTTCATCCCTAATCACCTATAACCTCACCTTTGCATGTCCCAATTGTCTCTGTCACGTTTGCATTTATCAATTGATATCCCGTGCTTCCATCTGGAGCTACTGTAAATCTCCTGCATTAGTGATAATCGTTTATAGGAAGCTAGCTTGAGAGTCTCCCCGCCGATGAATCTCCGACTGTTTCCGCGAGTTCAAATCTCTTTCCTAAACCCAACGTAGTATTTGATTGTATCCTCTTAAACGTAATTCCCCTCGAAGCGCTATGGGTGTTGCTTCCAGCGTGCCCATCTTTACGCTCGTTAGGATAATCCGTTTATATTCTAACTACTTTTCTACATGGTATAATATTCTTCAGATTATTCTTTTCCTTCGCAGACTCCTCTCCCATATTCAAATGTTTCTATAGCTATTATCGCACCTCCAAAAACCAATATTCAGCCAAAAAATGCAAACACACGACCAGGCTTACCTGATTCTTAATTCCATAACATGAATCCGAACTGTCCTTCTCAGCTCTCCTACCCCTGTGATTCTTCTATTATCTAACATTACAAGATCTCGCTTGAAACCCTTCTAATAAATCTATTTTCATCTTCTCTAGACCAATCTGCACATAATGCTCTCTTCTTCTTTCGAGATAACGCACTTCATTACTGACTCTCCGTGCTTTCGACGTTCACTGATGATATACTTTTCCTATTTACCATTTATGGGTATTTCCTCTCTCACTTTAAAAAGCTCACCCGGAGACTTGCGTCCTTTATACAATCTTTATTGATCTCTCGCTTGAGACGAGTACACTTGATCAATCAGTTCCAATAAGCAGTCAATGAACTTGGAGTTTCACCTATGGCACTCGTTCCTTCCCGTCCACTGTGAAACTCCCAAGAGCATCACTGCTTATGGATTCTCCCCTCCTTCTCTTTGCACTACCTTCCTAGAATGATGCTTATGCTTCTTTATCCTCCTGACTTCTAATTATTCGTCTTCGTCCGTTTGATGTGATTGTTCAACTTCTTAATTCTTTTTCTTCTTCATACTTCATTCTAATTTCTGTCATCAGTGCGCTTGGCTGTCTCAAGTGTCTGCGTGCATCTTGCTCTGGAACGGAATATCTCTTCACTTTTCCGTGACTTCTTCACTCATCAGGTTTGTTAACATTTGCGGTGTCATAAATGAAAAGCTTTGAATAATAGTTGATAGACTCGTAAATCTCATTTTCTCTCAAATTCTATTCTCAATTCGCTCCCTCTTTCCCTAATTAATTTCCCCTAGTGTGAGTTGAAGCCTAGCTCTTACCTTAACATCTTTTCTCCTGATATCGTTAATTCTCGGAATCTGATATGTGATATATGATATCCTCTGAATTGGGGTCCCGTCAATCGACCTTGTTTAATACTTCAATCTTCAAAGGTCTATACAATCTCTACTATATTCCTCCCTCACTCTCTTTAAATACACCTTATATTACTAACTTTCCGATCTCCTTTCGACGGTTCTCTCGGTGCTGCTCCTGCGTGATCAACTCTCCCTTAAACATCCGCATAGTGCCTTTTCCTTCTAACGTATAGTAAAAATAAAAATGTTGCTTGGAACATCCTCACGATACATATCGGTAATTAGCTAGGTCTTAAAGGCCTCAAGAAACAGCGCATTCTGTTTCATATGCGAAGTATTCTTGGTTATTCTCTCCCTTCTCAGTTACTCCAGCAAATACATTATACACAGAGTCTCATCACCTTCCCATTGTGTGTATGGCCAATTGAAATTCATCGTTTACTCTTCTCATGTGCTGTGTTCTGCTGGTTTAATTCACCTCAGAGCTTCTTCTTTGAACAGGGTCGATTACAAAAATCGAAAAAGTGTTTCTTAGGTAAATACCTGTTCCTGTAATACTTACTCAGAATCACCTTGAACTCCGTCTTAAATCTCTTTTCGCGCGTGAGGGTTTGATAATAATTCAATCTCTTTATTCTACTTTCTATAGAGAGCATACCGCAATGATTTCCGAGTCACTATGGTCGTTGCAGTGAAGGCAAGTTCATATGACTTCGTCTATATCCCTCATCCTTTCCGTATCTCTCTGCCTATCATCAACGTGAATTAAATGAATCCGTGTCTGTGTGCGCTCTCCGGGGCGACGTTATTTCTTGCTGTCAGATATTGTTAACTACAGGTAGTTCGCGCGAAGTGTTCTCTTCGCTAGACTATCTCTTTGTTCTTGCTGAGTCTCCTCTTTCTGATTCCTCTCTCGTCGTTCCTGCTGAATTTATCTCCCTCACTTTAAAGACCGCGTCTGTGCTCATATGCGTAATTTCTGGCGTAGCGATTGAAATTGTTAAGCGATGCAACACTAATCCTCTCTTCTGAAATAAGTGTGCAACTGCCATTCCTCACAAAATCGTGAATGACTGACGTGCACGAACTGTAAATACAAGAAAAATGTCTCATCAAGACATTTATATAGTATATTGACTGTAGAAAAGGTATATATATATTATATATATATAGGTAATGACTTCATTTAATCTAGACAAATTCCCAATTAATATACGAGATCATAACGACCCTGGCTAAGGCACTGCTAGCTAGGGCTAGTTAGTATTAACTCCACAAATAGTATTAGATATATTACATCACTCAATAGTTCACTCGCGTATATATATAATGGTAAAATTATTCTAGCGCAAAAGATTCATTTAGCTCAAATGGTGGCTAAATCCAACGATCTCATCACGTATATGTTATAATGTATAGTTTCCTGTATATTATTTATATATATACATCTTTTCAGTATATAGGTACTAGTTACTTTAACTTCGATAAGAACACCGAAACTATAAATACACTATCACGGTATATAAGTAAACCTATGTGAACTCACTATACCCGTTCACTGTTCCACACCGTATAATTATATATTAAAAAGTTATAATCACGCTCATAGAGAGACTTCTCTGCTTATGCTACTCACGAAATCAACGTGAAATCGACCTATGCGGCGTTTCTCCGTTTCTTGTTATTTAAATTTGTAGAGTTCCTTATATGAAACTCCCTGACTATATTATTCTGAATTAGTTTTGGACTTGCCCGAAAACACTGTGTACATGAATAAAATTATTTGTACATACAATTCATATTGCGTGTCACAGATAACTGTACTTACCGTTCTCACTTTGTATAACGCATAGATTTATTTGTTAAGCTCATGGATACCGCGGATCAATCACAACAGCCCTGCACTTCCAGAGATCGTTGTGGTCAAGGCCTAACTAACACTAAGAACTTTTATTGATGAAGTGTCTCCGTTTATTGTATTGCAGAGAAATGAATTCCTGTGACAATGTGACTTAAATCACCCATCATCATATATCAGCGAGCTCGTGTATCTATGAAATAAGGTTTTCCACCAGATTGAGTTCCTGCCGATTTTTAAATAGATTTTTTTTAGATGTCATTAAAATTACTATTGAATTTTATTTTTTATAAGTACTCTGACCGCTTTCTGTACTATATTAAATATTAATTCTCCTCTCGAAATATATACCATAAAACTCCAGTAAACTCCTAAATTGTTGAATATGCTTTAACTCTTTAACCCTACCTAACATTAACTCAATCTAACCTTAACCTAACCTTAACCACCTAACTACCTAACTAACTATATAAGTAAAATAAAAAAGCCAAAAATAAACATATTAGCAAAGTATATAAAAATGATTGTGCACTTCTACTGACAGTCTCTGACTAGACATAATTATCATGATTAATCTTATCACTAGATACTTACCTCTGTATATAAAGAAATTTTTTTGTATTCTGCCAACACACTCACCGTCCGTGTCTCGCGTGGTCTAAAGTAACTTGTGTCTTACCACACTGAGAAAGTTGTGCTGTAAATATGAAAAATATTTTCAGCGCGATAATTATACTTAGGTTGTATCTAATTATCTTTACCTTGTGCCGCGGCTACCACTCATTGACTATAATAGAGCTATATATCCTACTATCCTATTAATAGGTATACACTTGAGACTTATATATCTTCCTTACAGTCTATATATGGGCTTATTATCTTACTATGTATTGCACAATATTACTCAGTACTTTCATCAGATTTGTACCTTTATCAATAAAGAATCTTTTAAGTTTCTAATCTTAGCTCTATACAAAACTTTTAAAATGATATACTTTAGTAATTACTTTTATAAATAAGTGAGGCTTTTCCTGTAAGAAATGATCCTAATACGAACGCTTGCTTATTACTATTTAAATTATGATAATCAAGTTATTCTAATACTACGCTGATTTTATTTTGAAACTTCGTATATATAGGTTATACCATTCCTCATATTCATTTTAACTTTATCATTACAATAAATTATCGGAAAGCTATTATAACCTTTATGGGAGTTGTGAAGAGCCCCGTAATCGCTAAATAACAACTGAGACATCTATTGCCTATCTCTCCGTACACAAAGACGCCTATGATTAAAACTGCGCTATTCCAAACGATCACCACATTCACAAAGCCATATCCACCTCACGTTGACGCTTTATCATCGCGCGATCGACTAGTTAACAAAGCTTTGACCACTTTCCCAACACATTACTAATATTTTGTGATACAACACAATTCTCCTCTCTCTCTATATCCCTCTCGCCTATACGAACAACTATATCTGCGTATAAAAAACTTGAGACTTAATCTTCCTTTCACTATATTCTCATTCGAGCTTAGCTTTCCTGTGCTTTCGCTTCGAGCGTTAGCTTCCTTCTCTTCATTACTAAACTGATTACTAGCACTAACAAAGCCTCCATAATTAAATCTACTCCTCCCTTCACAATCGCTTCCCATTCCGAGCGTGTGCAGCTCGATATATCTATGAGCTATCTGCGGTACTCATCAGGGCAGCTCACAATATTACTCCATCTCATTCCTCTTACCCTTTCAAACTCTCTTTATCAGCAATGAGATTCGTCCCGCCCCACACACCCTGTATACCAAGCTCCACATCTCTATATTGTTCCACAAACTAAATGTTTTACTTTACGCAGGACAGAACATCAGATTTCACCATATCTTTAACTATAACATATCTGTTGTCCAAACAGCTTATGTTTATCCACTATCATCGCAGACGCGAAAATCACCCACAGAGTCAACAACCCTATAGTTCCCAAATACCTCACATAATTATTAGTATATACCCTTGAAATTTGCTTTACCGATAACAAATACTCGAATCACATAGATGAACAGCTGTCCCCCGCGTTAAAAATCCTCCACTAACCACTCTCTACTGTCACCACCCTGAACCGACAAATCTCTAATAAAAAGCCTGTGCACTCCACTCCCATAATTAGTCATACTTATGAACAACAACCCTTTCCTTCTAAACTAAATAAAACCCAAAAAATATTAGACTCACTTACGCACGACACATATGGACCTTTCTCCCCCATACTAATCGACTCAAATAAATAATTACTTCTCAAACCCAACGGAAATTATAAACATCCCTCCAACTCCTCCCAACCATACTTTCAGCTGAAAACAGAAATAAACACCCTTACATCTCAAGCTACAAGACAATCTCCTCAGATAACTTAAATATAAAAACTATGCCTCTCCACTATGCTAATGGTTTAACTACCACAATTACAATTCCAACTTAAAATATAAAATTATGCATAAGTTAACACAAATACAACTAGCCATAAGATAAATAATTTCACTGAGATGTACTATAAAACACCTACCCATCCAGTCTATAATATTTTACATGCACGAGATCACACATCCTTTTCCTATCCCTTGCTCAAACTGTGAATGATTGTGGTAGCGGACACAATTTTCCAGTAAAAAACCAATCAATCCAATACCCATTCACATGACCACCCAATATATATACTCGCCTACCTCATCCCCCACACTACAACAACCTATCACCCATCCAACCCCATCCTTCGATAATGAACAAAAACTATATTTAATTACATCTTCAACAAATACCAAGTGTCCTGCGCCACAAATCGACCCTAATCTGAGCGTGAATATGTGTTCATACTCTCAACAAAACCGAGTAAAAAGTCAAATCCTTGCATCCAAAATATCTCCGACTTATATTCAACTAACCATATCGTACATTAATCTCAAAATTTTAACCGTTCTGTCTCCAATATACAAAACCTACCTAAATAAACACCACCAACTCAATTCAACCAAAACATCGTCCCCTACAGTAGAAATTCAACATGTCCAGAATGAAAACCAAATTAACTCTGCCCTATAGGTGCAGATCCAGCGCCGCCACCCAAATTCTTATGCAATTAATAAAATTCAGATTAACAAACTCTGCATCAAACGTTATATATCAATATTACCCCCATCGCTTCTAGATGTCAGTTATATCCTACCGGTACACAATGGAGCATCTCCTTCTGCGAGATGCCCGCTCACTCGTGTAACTTCTCTCACTACGTACCAACCTTATTGTAACTTCTATCTCTTGACGTGGAAATCGACCCCAAGAGACAGTGACCGGCATTTCTGGTTAGCGTGTGTGGTACCCCTCCAATAGTATGGCCAGGGCAGAGATAATATATATATATATATATAATAGTATATATAATATATTATATATAGTATATATTTATAATTAATAATATATATATATAATATAATTATTAATCAAATATATATAATATATATATATATATTTAATATATTATAATTATCATTATTACAAATTAATATAAATATGTACTAATACTATTATAATAAAATAGTAATTAAAATTTACCTATAGTTATTTAAGTTACAATGTTATATAGAATACAGTATATATTGAATTAATATTTGCTATATATAATATATATATATATATATATATATATAAAAGATTTATATATACTATGATACTAATATAACGCGTATATACATAAACTAATAATCTTATATATACGTACAAATTGACATAAAATTAGTAAACAAATATATAATAAAACTACATAAAATTCTACATTTTTAAAAAGTATATCTAAAATTACTCAATAATTTATATTAAACTATAATATATCTTAATGTTATAATTTGAAGTATTAAATATAATTTATAAACGCTATTCATTAACGCTAAGAATTATACTTTACAAATATTAGATAGCTATATAATAAACTAATATATAATGATACTATAACTTACTCCAGTTACTATTTTATTGTGCAAAATATATGTTTAAGTTATTATATATAGTAAAAAACACTCTCACATATTAATAATTATAGTAACTATATTCTCACTATATTGATAACGACTACTGTCTAATAGTATTAGTGAGTAGCGTATACAATGATATATATAATTTATCCCAGACAAAAAAGCGTGATACAATATTTAATAATATAAGTATAATTGAGTGTATACAGTATATATATTATATAGTTAAATCATATATAATAATATAATTAGATATATATAATATAAAAGTATTATGATATTCTATATTATTTACCAGCAAATTTAGATCCATATGCTCCAAGTACTATATACCCTACGTATGACATATACATATAATATATTACATAAAATATATATGGTTTTATACTATATTATATATCATATTAGTAATTACCAATCTTACTAGATATAATATATAGATATGTACAGGAGAACATAAAATAAAGGAAGAACCGTCTATCCAGCAATTAGTAATCATAGTTAACAATAATAATTTATATATACCAACATACTAAATATCATAATGAGAGATCTTCATAATATAAAGGTTAACTGAATCAGTGATTCGTTTTATATTACAAAATCTCTACAACTATGGAATTAGTTCAGAACATTTATCGATTCATACTTTGAAAGTAATATAATGTATAGCAAATAAATAAATAATTATAGCTAATATTGTTCGTAAATATATATTAAGTAAATATGAAATTTATATATAAAATAAAATATAAGTTGATAGTAATTCTTATACGTATATAGCTAATATATCCTACTTATATATTTAGGTATATAATTTTTCCACTTTAATTAAAAAAATTAATATAATAAATTATAAATATGTACTTTATTGATTTTTTAAAAATATTATAAAGTATATATATAATCTTAAAATATATATAATTATACATAAGCTAAATAATATAAATAATAATGTATTTAGATTTTTGATATTATATACGTCAATTAGTAGCATAAAATAATACATGCTAATATATATTATGTAAACTTAATATATATATATATACTAATAAGTTAAAATATTAATTAATGTAAATGTAGAGTGTATTAAAAAAATATAAGATTCGATATATTATAAATGATATAAATAAATATATATTTATACAAATATCTTATATTACCATATAATACTATATATATTAATATCATATAATACACTTATATATAGCTTCTTTTCTTTTTGCTAGTTGATAATAAATAATTTCTAAATATAAATCGTGATCTTTCTCCCTTTAATTAAATATATATAATATAAATAATATATATATATATATATATATATTAATAATATTATATTATATGTATATTTCCCGGATCACAATTGGAGCTACCTCCTTCTGGTGAATGCATGTCCCCGCCACCTCGACGTTCCAGTACACTATTAATGTAAACTTCTATTACTGACCTTGTGGAACGGCCAAGTATACAATGATGCCGCTTTCTGGAGCTATAGTTATGGTCCACTCAAATAGTGCGCCAGGCAGAATATAATATATGATATACATATATATAATAATTATTTATATATAATATTATATATATATATAATATTAATATATATATTAATATAATATATTATATTAATATATTAAATATATATTATATATATATATTATATTTATATTTATATATAATATATATATATATATATATATATATATATATTATTAAATATAATATAATAGATATTATTAATTATTATTATATTATATTATATTTAATAAATATATATATAATAATATATATATAATATATAAATTAATTATATATATATAATATATTAATATATATTAACTATATATATATATAATATAATGATATATTATATATATAATAATATATAAATATATTATATATAATATAATATTTTATATAAATAATATATATATATATATATATATATATATATATATATATATATATATTATATTTATTATATATAATATATATATATATATAATATATTATATATATATATTAATATATAATATAAATATATATATATAAGTATATATATATATATATATATATATATATAATAATAGATTTAATCAAATAAAATCATATATTTAATGAAATAAATTAATATATATAAACATAAAAATATATAATTGCAGATTCCTATACATCAGTTATATGCAATATCTTAAATTTCATATATCTCGAAAATAACTATAATAAAGATATTTTTAGTGAACAACGATATTGTTGTATGTATTGATATACGTCAACATAGTACTAGATGGCTTAAAATTAGCACCTTCTATAAATAGATAATCTCTTAATTAAAGTATTATAGTATAAATAATTTATGAAAAGATAATAATATTTCATTATATATTATTATAAATTAATAATAAATTAGATAAATAAGCGAATAAACATAGTTTTATATAATTGTGAAAGAAATACTTATGTATTTAATATAAAATGTAATATATTCGAAACATGTAATGAATTCTATTTTCTTTATATTTAATATAAAAACAAATAATAAATTACCTTGTAATAGAAATTTTATATTAAATATAAACTCCTACCTTGCAGATGACCTTTTAAGAAACCTATGTAAACGCTTAGATTTCTGATACGAACATGGAATATACACACACTTACATGAAACATATTATGTACACAAAAATATTTCACAACGATTATATCATTGAAGAAGCTTAAACCAGACTTGGACGATCAATGATATTTAACATAGCAATATTATAAAATCACATTTTATAACACTATTAATTTAAAAGATAAAAGAATTATTTACACAAAATAAATCACAAAAAGAAATGCACTGCATAAGCGAACATGTCAACACTGACACATATAAAAACAGCGATCGAGAATTACGCATACAGTAATGCCAACCTAACCACACCTTTGACCAGAGCAAGATGGAAGCAAAAAAAAGTGCAAATTATCTATTATATATATTTATAATATTATATATATATATATTATAATTAATATATACTTAATATACTATAATAATATATATCTATATATATAATTTAATTATATATATATTATAATTTAATATAAAATATATAATACTATATATATGATACTATTATTAAAATATATATATATTATTAATATAAAATATACTTAATATATAATAATTATATAATATATATATTATATTAAATATAAATAATATTATTATAAGAATATATATATATATATTTGTTAAATTACAGATTGACAAACAGATTTAATATATAATATTAGTATATATAATATATTATTATTATATATTTATATTTATTAATTACTTAATTATATATATATATATATTATATATATATATATATATATTAATATATTTATATAATTATCATATATTAATATATATATATTATATATATAATATATATATATATATATATATAATATATATTATATATATATATAAATATATATATTCAATATATATATAATATATAATTACCCTACAAACGAAACTCGTTTCTAATGTATTGGACAAAATTAAATAATAAAAATAATAATTAATAATAATAATAATAATAATAATAATAAATTAATACATAATAATAATAATAATAATATAATAATTAATATAATAAATTTTAAAAAATGATAGCTAGAATCACCAACTTTTCTATTTATACGTAAGGCACATGGTATAACTGATATTGATGTTTCCTTCAAGCCACGTACTTACCTTAGATAAAGAAACATAAATTATTATATATATATTAATATATATTATATATACTATATAGATATATATATATTAATGAATATATATATTATATATAAGTATTTATATATAATATTAGTATATATAATATAGTATTATATATATACATATAATAGAATATAATATATATATATATTATCATATATATATAGTATACTGGTTCAAATGGGAGGGCGGAAGATATTTACATGTTATTAATATATTATGGATATAATATACATTAATATAGTGGATTGGTCAAAAGTATATATAGTGGTGGAAGATAGACTTGATGAAAAAACCCAAATTTTTAAATATTACCCATGTAATATAGTATACGTTAGTATATAATTCCTAGTATATATAGTATATACTACTAGTATATAATGTGTATAACTACACTAGGTATATATTAAATGTACTAAATAGGTATTTCGGCTAAATATATCTCAAACCATAATTATATATGTAACGATATATAACTCATAAGTAAATAAAAACATATTACTGTACTTTTAATCAATCACCCTATCCAATCTAACAGGGTAAAATAGGTAAATACCTGTTACACTGTAAATATAACACTATGATAATAATATAGTATATAATCAACATTTTTAAATTTGAAAATATACATATACTTAATATAGATGTGAATAGTAATATTATAAAATTATGCTGATATGCTATATTATATATTATATACTATAGATAATATTTTACATTATATATATAATGGAATATATATAATATAATTATTTTAAAAATAATTGACTTCTACAGCTCTTTGCTTCGAAATCCGTTAAGTATACAAGTAAAGTAGTCGCGTGTAAACCGTAAATGTTATAATATTAAAGCTAATAATATATAATAGCTGTTAAATAATATTATCAAGTAATAAGTATTAATAATTATAATTCTTAAGACCCAGAAAGAGCAGTTCTAAAACAGGAACAGTTAATTATATTATTAGTTGATACTGTGAGACGTTATATCTGATGAACTGTATAGTACTAGAGCGCGGTGCAGGTATGAAAATCACTAATATATATACTTAACTTGCCAGTTAAAAGGTTATATTATTTTCTAAAATGAATTGCAACTCGTCATAATTATTGATATATATTTATAGTATAATTTATATATATAGTAATCTATATAAAATTTAAATTACTAATTTTATTATATTATATATAATATATATTATAAAAATATATCATAATATATATATATAATATAATAATTATAGAATAATATATATTATATATAATTTATATAATATATATATAATATAATAATTATAATATATAAATATATATTAATTATATATATATATATATTTATATATTAATATATATAATATAATATATAATTATATAATATATATATAATATATATATATATTATTAATATTATATATTATATTATATATATATATTATATATATATATATTATATATTAATAATGTATTATATAATAATATAAATTGCGACTTCAACCAATTCTTCTACTTAGTATATAAATCTTATAAAAAGGTAATTATTATCTGAGTATATATATAGTATATACACCTCTTCAGAACACTCTCCAGGCATTTCTGTCTCACTAGTTGATAGCTAATATCTTCTTCCCTTAATACCTTATATTCTAATCGTCACTAGATCTCTCTTGCTATACTGTTCTACGGTATTTACTCCACCTACTCAGGTAATATCCTAGTTTTCCAACAAGTTACTACCTACCCATTTCTCAGCCTAACCCCTATCACTCATACCTTCATTATATCATAAATAATCTCACTATATATACTATAATATACCAAATCATATCAGCTTGTTTTTGTATGGACTGTTATATATTTTATTGAATTCATCTCAACTTCCGTACTTATTGTTATCATCATTTTATTCTTATTATTTATATATACAACCTCTAGCTGATCATATACCATACCTATGTCCCCTCGAAATAAATTTACTTCATAGTATATACTACCAATAACCTCTAATCTAATTTCTTTACTGCACTACGTTATAAGTCACTCACTCACCTAGTATATGTATAGTATTATAAATCAATATAAGTCGAACTCGGAGCTACATATGCCATGACAAAATAGTCTATATATATATATTAGGTATATATTGACTCATTTATATATATATATAGATATATATTCAATTTTAATCTCTGATTAGATTACTAATTCCATTAACTTATTACTATATCTAACTGTGGGAAAAAAGCAGTTTTAAAGGTGAGTAATTACATTTTTTTTTACTATAAACTTTATCATTTATCTCTATATCGTTAAGCAACCAAGCTTCCTCTCGTCCACCCCACCTTCCAAGCACCATACCTTCCGGTGAAAACCACTGACCCAAATGCATAAATTGATCCTCCTGACGCAGTTCGTTCCCTCTAAGATATATTTTGTATGTACTTATTCTAATACTATTTTCTAGGTAATATACAGTATTGTTCAATGCACTTTTAAATTATTTATAAATTCTTCTTTTCATTGAGCTTCTGTTACACTAGTAACTATAAATATAGCAATGATCAAAAGTACATATATATATTGTATATATAGTGTTGATGACTAATTTAACCTCCCCATACAAAATAATCATTATCAGAATTGAGGTCACCATCAACATTCCCAACCTGATTGCCGCAGGGTTCGCACGATTGGGGACAATCGATCATGTCCCCTGTTTCATCACTTTACAATATTAATTATTACTCAAACAGTCTTCAACTTTCTTATTTAGGAATATCACATAGGTCACTTATATATCAATCACCCACTATTTGCAATAATGGCACATGTATTAATTCCATGGGGTCATATCAGTGTAAATGTTTCCAAGGCTTTAAAGTTGGACCAAATGGCGATTGCATTGGTGAGTAATGTATATGTGTCAATAAGCTATTTCCATATAGGTCTCATTTTTATAATGTCGATTATCCGCTAGTCCTCCTATATATATTCCATTTCCATAGATTTTTACTTTTACGTATAGTATATTGCATTAGTTGTATATATTGAGTCTTATTTAGTATTATGCTCTAACTTTTCCTATACTGAGTGCTCACTTAATAACCTTATTATAATACTTGTTCCAGTGTCTACTCTAATGTTATTAAATATTATAAACTTTTTTTCTAAGTACCTCTACAAATTAACAGACATATATATATATTTACTAGCCACATTTAATGGTTATTATATTTCTATATATATGATTATCAACATTTATCCTATTTACTTCCTTCACCTCTTATAGTTTATATATATATATTAGGGTATATAATATTGTCATTTCATTAATCACTGGCAATCAGTATATACCTAACTTTCTCATTTACTACGTCATTATCTCAATATTAACAGTTTGTGTAAAATTCCTCTTTCAACTACTCACTCTTCTACTAGTGTATATATACAAATCCGCTACTACAGTTCATAGACTTCCAGGCTTCTTTACCACCTTACTTCATTATTAAGTATATGTCTTAATTTAGCTGCTATATATGAACCTCTCTACTCATTTATTCCTTCAATCACTACTCCAAGTATATTTCCTATACTCATTCCATTTGAGCATCACTAATCACTCTACATAAAGAAGAATTTAGCACGTGTTCATGAAGGAGTACTGTGATTCGACCTTATTCATTCTCCAATCATTATTATTCACCGTAGCACGTTAGTAAACTCTCTTATTTCAAAGACCTCAGAATATGATTTTTTTTATGTTTTGTTCATTATATAATTGCTTATTTCTAATTTTGGCTCTCGTATGTTCTATAATTGACTATTAGAGAGATTTCTATAATACACTTATAAGTTGGTATTTAAATCTATACCACACCTTTATAAATATGTTTTACATACAAAACATAGAATTCTCTCAATAATTTCACGCACAAAGCATCCTATTTCTAGATCATGACAACATCTACATTCGGGTAGAAATCGTCCTCTAACTAAACAATTTTCTAATTCTGATGTATATTAAATATAAAAGCTCGTATCCCCATTGTTCCATTAATATATTTAGCATTACCACGATTCCGTATATAATCAGAGTCTATCTATATATCTTCGCATATAAAAAAAAAAGCCGTTTTCCACTAATCTGTTCACACAGGTCTAACTGAGCTATTGGATCTCTACGAATGGTTGATGTCTCGTAGCGATCACTTACCTACTTGATCATACAGAAATTAACGCGAGCGCAGCGTTCTTTTCTTCTTCTCCCTTTCCCACTTTCTTTATTCCCAATACTTCTCTTGCAGTACTGTCCATGTTATCTTTAAATATCTTCCACTTTTCATCCACCGCATCTCCCGCTATCATCTCCAGCTCTCTCCTCTCCTTAACAGCTTCATCAAATCTTTATCTTGATAACCTGTTATTCAATTTTTTGTTTTGTATATTTCCTTCGTAGACATTCTCGGTTTTTCCCTTTTCTTCCATTTCATTATTCCTATCACCATTCTATGGTCTGAGTCCAAAGATACACTCGGAAGTGCTTTGACATTTGTGAATATTTTTCTTTCATTAGTTAGTATTAAACCTATGATTGTTTTTTTTTCTGTGTACCTTCCTTCTTCAGTTTTCCACCTATACCATGTCCACTTCTTGTTTTCGTCATTCAAGAAATAGGTATTCCTTATTTAAAAGACCTTAACTTTAACCTGAACCGACATTTGAGAAATGACACTTGCGTACTTAAGTTCCTATCGAAAAAGTTGAAACTTATAAATTACATGCTTTCACATGAACATTGTGAGTATTGAAGACTCAAGGTTCGTTCGTTGTGGTGCCTCCTTCTTTCCATTCACATATGATTTGTGGAACTTTTTGCCTTTATCTGTTTTTTTTTTTTAATACTGCATTCAATCTTTCTTCTAATCGCGGGCTTAAACTCACCTGAGCTGAGGAAATTGCGTTACGAAATGAATTGGGTGGGTTTATTTTCATATTTTTTTGGCCCCCTCCTTGAAAAGAGGATTTAAGCTTTTACAAACTAATATTTTAAACTATATATATATATATATATATATATATATATATATATATATATATATATATATATATATATATATATATATATATATATATATATATATATATATATATATATATATATATATATATATATATATATATATATATATATTAAAAAGTGCATGTACCAGCTGTTATCGATACTGTATAGAGAGAGTATCACAATAGAATTTTTTTAGAAAATTAAATTATATTGTTAAACACAAAGTCAGTGAAAGGAAAGTTAAATAGCTAATGTTTATTTAGGTAACCATTCTCTAATATTTAAAATCAAATGCTCTTAAATTATGATGAAGAAACAGGAGCTGATCAGCTAGTGTTGGAGAAAGACGATTCCTTTTACTGGTAGAAATATTTCCTGCTTTCTAAACATTCTCTCGCTAAATGCAATTTGAAGATAGACCATAGAGATATTCTAGCTAATTCAGGTAAGATGCAATCAGGATAAAGAGCTTTTCTTTCTTTCCACAATAACAGTGGATCAGCATCCGATTTTCGTTCCATAAGTGGTGCTGCAAAATATTTATTCACAGTAGTTTGAATAGTATTTTCTAATTCATGTTGTTTTCTCTCACTACTGCTTTTACCTTTGCATTTTAACTCTTTTCTCCTTTGATTAGTTTCACTTGGTTTGATTGTATCTGAAAATTCTTCATTTTCTTCGGACGTTGTAGCATATCATCAAAGTACTTCCAGAAAATTGAATTTGTTTCTTTCTTAAATATCTGCCGTTTTTCATTTTCGGATTCTTCATGAGAATCTGTATGAGACTGATCATTTTGATCATCATTTTGTTCATCAGAATCTGAACTTAATGTAATATTTTCTTTAGCTTTTATGAAAAGTTTTAATTCTTTGAGCATAAATTTTATTTTATTCTGATCAATAATATCAAAGGGAGCTAATTTG
Organism: Trachelipus rathkii; assembly: GCA_015478945.1. Taxonomy (NCBI): domain Eukaryota; kingdom Metazoa; phylum Arthropoda; class Malacostraca; order Isopoda; family Trachelipodidae; genus Trachelipus; species Trachelipus rathkii. Next base: position 1,090 of record JABUQX010106173.1, on the reverse strand, counting down.
TATTGTGGATTTAGAACTGTTGCAAATACATAAAGTTTCTTCTCTTTAATGGTACTTTAACGTTCAGTAACAGAATTTAAATCTTTCATAGTTTTTACACCGCTATCCTTCCAAGCTTTTGCTAAATATTTTTGTGCAATGCATTATGCAGGTGGTATTACAAAAGATAAATTTAAATCATCACTAACTCTTTAGTTAATTCTTCAAATGGTTGTAGCAATCTAATTATATTCTCCATTAGCGTCCAGTGATTTGCATTTAAGGTATCTAGATTATATTTCGAATTTGAAGATTATACAGTAAATTAATAGAAATTATTTGCTCTATGATCCTTTGCAGCATATAATATGATGAATTCCATCTTGTTTCCACATCTTGGATAAGTTTGTGTATTGGCAAATTTTGAGATTTTTGAATTTTAGTTAACTTAGTTGTAGCAATTGGTGATCTATTAAAATGACCTCCAATTTTCGTACATAAAGTAATTAAATCTTTAATTGATTTTTGAGAAAATATAGCATCATGTATTACTAGCTGTAAGGAATGAATAAAACATGTCTCATTTATAACACCTGTCGCTCTCATACCTTTTGTAATGTTTGGTGCATTATCTGTTAGGACAACATGAATATTTTATTTCTTTAAATCCCAGCTCTTAAAGTATTTTCTCACTTTTTAGACATATATTTTCTGCTGAATGAGAAAATACTAAAACTACTGATTTGTAGTGTTCCACTCTTCCTTTGAAAATCTTTATCAATCCAATGACCTGACATATTTATAATGTTTTCATTGTTATATGATCAAGTCCAAATATCTGATGTTAATGATATTGCTTGAATTTCTTGCAGCTGAAGTGTTATTTTGTTCTTTACCCTTTTATATAATGTTGGGATAATCTCTTCTGAAAAGTACCTCATTGATGGAATATTATATTGTGATTTATTTTATTAATCCCTTAAATCCAATGTCTTCTACAAAAAGAAAATGGCAGATTGTCCACTGAAGGGCGCACGAAAAACGCGAAAGCGTTTTCACGATAAATGCGAAAACGGTTAAACACCCAATTCCGAATGAACGAAGTACATCG
>JABUQX010106172.1:22500-36674 GCA_015478945.1 Trachelipus rathkii | reverse complement strand
ACGAGAGATAAAAACGACTGTAATGTTTATTATTTCTGTAAGGTTGCAATTTTCCTTTTTTTATTTATATTACACAGAATTAAGGAAATTCTTTACGTTCGGTGAGCGTTTCTTTTAATGATTGCGCTGTTTGACAAAAACGAACGCAAACCCTTTGACAAAAACATGCAAACTCGAGCGCTTTAGGCATATTACGTTTCGTAAGAACCAATGCAAGAACGAAAACTGCTTAAGGGTCTGGCAACATCATCATCAGAGTATCCCTTTGTTTCCTGCCGTGTTACTTTTGCGTAAGTGTGAACCATCTTGCTGAAAAAATTTGTATAGGTTAATTAGGCATAAGTTGAAAAACTTTACCTACCTATCTTGCTGTAAAAGTGTATAAAAATTATTTTTAAACATTATATTTCGGACACTATCTTTTTTGTAAAAGAGTATTAAAGAAATTTAATTTAATGAAGATTTCAATGTGGACCGAAATGCCCACGCAAAAGTTTTAAACCTGGACCGAATTACCCCATGTTACCAATTTTTATAATAATAACTATTATCTCTTTGCCTGAAATGACTCCAACGATTGCATTAAGGTTATGAACTATTTTTATGTACTATATCTTGGTACCAATAATGTAGTACAATATTTTGACCTGTATGATTCTTAGCAATAAGCCTTAAATTTACCCGATTTTATAGTGCTCAGAAAAAGAAAAAAAAATCACAAAATTAATGGACTTAAATTAAAGGTTTCATAAAAAATTAATACCTAAGGCATAAAAATACATTATTTTACATCTTTAAAGATATATTTTACATTGTATCGGCTATTTTGAGCCACTGGACCAAATTGCCCCACATGGACCGAATACCGCCCGTCTTACGGTAATATATATATATAATATATATATATATATATATATATATATATATATATATATATATATATATATATATATATATATATATATATATATATATATATATATATATATTTATTGCTTAATTTCAATCTTTCATCTGAGAGGAAAAATTTCTGAGTTCAAAATCAATATATTTGATATAATCGATATATGGATATTGGTGAGACCCATCCAAATACCTAATTTACATTTTATAGCACAAAGGTTAGTTTGAAGATTGACACCAGTGAATGTAATTATTTTTCTTAACTGATTCCTTCTAATCTTTTCAATAAGGCCCTCCTACTGATAAATATTTACTCTAGCGATCATTGCTTTAACTATATATATATATATATATATATATAATACTAATACTACTATATATATATAATATATATATAATATATATATATTATATATATATATATATATATATATATATTATATATAATATATATATATATATATATATATATATATTATATATATATATATATAATATATATATATTTCTATATATAATATATATATATATATGATATATATATAATTTATATATTATATATATATATATATATATATATATATATATATATATACCGGTATATAACCAACCTGAGAACTTTGTTGATAAGAGTAATTTTCTGAATCTAAATCTTCCTCCTTAATTTCAATTTCAGATTTGATATCCATTTTTTATTTATTTTAATGGAAATATATTTCTTACTATTAACACACTGTAAATAGAATAAAAAACATTTCCTAAAAAATTTAATTCAGTCTTCAAGAATAAACGTGTTAAACTTTTCGGTAATTTCCTAGTTCTGATTGAACACATTTCTACTCTATTGAATTTAAAAGACAAAACTTTTATATACCCCAAAATCAAAAAACTAAAAATTTTACAATAAAAAGTAATTACAATACCACATTCATAAAGTTACATGTTAGATTGATGATACATTTAAGAGAGGGGGGGGTTAGGGGTAGAGGTGTACCGGAATTCCAGCCGGAATTTGACATTTTTTCCTGGTTCCGGTTCCGGTTCCGGCCGGAATTTTTAAAAATTCCAGCCGGAACTGGAATTACTAATTTACTTCTGAGAAAAAATTTGCTGGAAGAGATTTAATTTTATATAAGCTCCATTGCCCATTCTTTTAACAATATAATAGTAGCCTTTGTAGGTAAATTCAATACAGTGTATTCACATACCTACAGTAATTATTTAAATAAGTTTACACAATACTGTCAAGATGGGGGAAAACGGGTAAAATTTGGCTTTTTTTTTTTGTTTGTTCATGAGAAAGATCAAAATTTCAAGTTACACCCATACTTAAATGTTTTTTCTCAAATTTGAACCTTCTTAAATGTTATAAAATGAAGAAAATATTAAAAATGTGAAAAAAAATATTTTTAGTAATTTTTTGAAAAATGCTAGTGTAAAATTTTTTTTTTTGGGTAAAACTGGTAGGTTGCGTTGGTTTAAAAATATGGTAATTAATTTTTTTATTTCTTGTAGCGTTTGTGACTTACTAATTTTTAGATTCCCGAAAAATATGGTACACCAGTATTAGTATACGTGTTAAAAAAATAAACCTAGATTCCTAAAAAGGTAAACAGTGAAGAGAAACTTAATATAGCATTACTGAGCTCAATATTTTTGGTAAAACTTTCATTACTGTAACGGCCGATATTCTCGAAAACTACGAATACTTACAAGAAAAACAATTACATATTTAGATCAGCGTATAAAGCTTATTCGTGGAAATGTTGTATAAAAAAAAAAAAAAAAAAAAAAAAAAAAAAAAAAAAAAAAAAAATTATTATTTAATTTTTTTTAACAACATCCTGTATATAAGCGCTTTATACGCTGATTCGCAAAATACTGTAATTGGTTTTCTTGTAGTATCCAGTAGGTCACGAGATAATGTGGCGTACTATAATGTAAAGTTTGGCCTATTTTTTTTTTACGTACATAATTATCAAAAATAGTATATAGCTTATATATATCATGGTAATATAATACATACTAGGTATTTTACTTTCTATTTAAAATATAATAAAGGGAAAATAGTTATTAAAAACAAAAAAAAATTATTTTATACATGAAAATATAGTTAAAATATAGTTACCAGTTTACCCTGTTACCAGTTTTACCCCTACCCGTTTTACCCCAAAAGTGAAACCCACTTAATAACTTAAAAAATAAAAAAAACTAAATGCAATTACATACATGGAAACTCTTAATTTTACAACTTTCTATATGCTGTTAATGCGAAATGATGATCTCTTCAGTCTTAGAGATTGTGCAGACCTTAACAGATTTTTAAAAAAAATTTTCAAATGGGGGAAATTTTTTTGAACTGAACCTCTAATTTTTTGGATTTAATTTTGAAATAATAATTAATAAAATATAGTCCTTTATCTAACAAAAAAACCTTTCCCCAATTTCATAACGGTTGCCATTATGAAAATATAGCAAATTTTCTAAACTTACCCGTTTTACCCACCGAAACCAGTTTTCCCATTTGACGAATAATATATATATATTATATATAATATATATATATATATATATATATATATATATATATATTATATTATATATAATATATATATATATATATATATAATTATATATATATACTAAAGAAAACTTTCTTTAAACACTTTTGAAAGGATATTGCTTGATGTGTGAAGTAAAAGAAAAACTGTTCACCAGAATTGGGCGATATTTTTAAACGCTTTTCCTCAAATATTTCTGCTGTCTGAAATGAAAATAATTTCTCTGAATATACTGTATGGGGAGACTGGAAAGGAGAGTAATTGGCTAGTATTGCTATGTTTGGGAATTTAGCTTTGTTTACTTTCCACCAGCACCAATTAAAGAATTATTCTTTTCCAGATTATGAAATTGATTTTTCTGGTAAAAAAAATATTAAATCTTCTTTAAAAAAAAAAAAACTTTTGAAGAGTCACTGATTTTTCTTATTTTTCCCTTTTTACACTAACGACTCGCTGTCACTTTCACTTTCTTCAAACTTATAAAAAACTAAGTAACTTTGCCAGTATTTTCTTTTCTTAATGCTCCTCATGATTTTGAGGTACTTGGCAAATCTATTTATTGTAGATAATGCTCGTTTCAGAAAATGACTCATCGCCTGAACCTTCTTCTGTACTGCTACTACTATTATCACTTTCTACCTTCAATTATTTGCATATTTCTTCAAGCATCCATTTTCTACTCAATTCTCTTATTTCATTAGAAAATAAAGTCGGTTAGTATCTTGGGTCTACTACAGTTTTTAAAACAATTATCTTGTTTTGAATAATAGGTCTATTGATCCTTTCTCTTCCTTTTTATTTCATAAATCTATAACTTCTAATGCCTTCCTCACTTCCTCAGATCTTCTTTATTCCTGCTGTCATCCTTCAGAAGTTTGAGAGAATGCTGGAGAGCCTCAAAATATGTAAGAATAATTGATATAATGATTTTGCTAATAGTTTCCGTATACCATGAGAAATGTTGCCAACTCTTAGAATTTTTCAGTATTTGCCATTTATAGCAGTAAAGATTAAATCATGATTGTTCCATAAGATTTAATTGCTAAAGGAACATTTCAAAACTAATTAATTTTTTCTAAGAATCAAATACTTATTCCATAACGAATCTATGGGGATTATTCGGCTTGCCAACTGGATCTAAGTCTCTTGTATTCCTTTTTAAGTCCTTACAGCTTAAAACTGGAAATGATTGAAATGTGTACAAAATATTGCCTACATTTCTTTAATAAATCACAATGTTCTTTGAGAAAATGAGGCATCTTTAATAAATTAAATTTAATGAATAAAACAAGAAAAATTGTGTATCCTGCTAAATCAGTTCCAAGTTTCAATGTTATTTAATGCTCCATCCTCGAAGGAATCAAATGGATGGTTTAGGATGATTTCCAATTATTTATCGTAAATTTCAAAACTCATAGTGATTTTAATTCCAGAAATGAGAACCTGGGAAACTACTTGCAATGGAGTTACACGTCCATTTTTTCACTCGCTGGAAGGCCAGAGTGCAGTTCAAAGAAAATAAATGAGTCGTTTGAATTATTTAGCCCTCTATATATCTGTATAAATGTATCTGAATCGCCTTAGATAACTTCTTGAATCTGCTCAATCGTCAAATTTCTTGTTTTGAAGTTGGTAACAATTTTTCTCTACAAAATATTTTCTACTAGGAATAAGATATTTTGGTTGAAGATGGCCAATAAGTTCTATGAATCCCTTGTCTTCTGTGCCTGTGAATGGCTGGTTACTTATTGCGATAAAATTCATTATTTTCTTGTGATTTGGGGTCATTTGATACCAAATCTTTTTTTGGGAGAAACTCTCCTCAAAACTCACTTATTTCACGGCTTGGATCTATTGCTCTTTTGTGGTTTTCCTTTGTTCTAGAAAATACAAAACTCTCCCTTTTACTATTAAAATTTTTGGACTCCCAGATATTCTCTTCAATGATGATTTTCCATATGTTCATGAAGTGGCGTTGTACTAAACATAAAATTTTATGTTGAAAGTTATAAAAAAAATTTTTTTTTTTACATTTCCTTATAGTTAAATTTTTTTTGTGAGTCCGGCTAATTCCGGTTCTGGCCGGAACTGAAAATTTCAGTTCCGGTACACCCCTAGTTAGGGGGGCCCAAAAAATCTGGAAATGCTTGGAGAGGGGATGAAATTTGATGAGTGCATAGAAGAGAATGAATGAAATAGAGTCCTGATGTAATTAGGTGACGGAGCAATATGTACCAAGAGGCAGAGTTGGATCCAGATCCAGAACCAAACTAAATTCTGGCTCCAGCTGCATATTAGGTCAAATGAGATGTTTTTATACAGTATGTTTTTAATGACGTAGATCTCTAATTTTAGGGTTCCAAGACCCTCAAATGAGCCTGAAGACCCCCTGGAGTGGGGTCCCAACTGAAAAGCACAGAGTGCATGGCAGAGAAGACGAAGGAAGATGGAATGGAATTCTGAAATTGCCCCGGGTTCATAAATGTTAAATAACTTTTTAATGAAATGTGCTATCAATATGTATTTTATATGTATACATAGCTTAAAATCTGTACTTTCAAAGACTGGGTGAACAAATTTTACAATTGTTTTTATTTTTCGTACACAGACCTTATAAATCAAATTAAAAATTTAAAATTTTTTTTTTTTGAAAGAAAAATCAAAATTTAGTTATATAATATATAATATATATATATATTATATATTTTTTTATTATATATATATATAAATATATATATATATAAATATATATATATATATAATATATATATATTATAGGTAAATGTTATTTATATATAAAAAAAATTTTTTTGCAGTTCACTGCACCTGTTAGTCTGCTACAACTTTTATTAAATTTTTTTTTTTTTTTAAAATTTTTTAGTTTTTTTGTAAAACAATAAAAACTAAAAATTCTGAAATTGCCCTGGTTGACGGTATATATATATATATATATATATATATATATATATATATATATATATATATATATATATATATTATATATATATATATATATATATATATATATATATATATTATATATATATATATATATATATATATAATATATATATATATATATATATATATATATATATATATATATTATATAATATATATAATATAATATATATATATAATATATATATATATATATATATATATATATAGTATATATAGTAATATATATATATAAATATATTATATATATATAATTATATATTATATATATATATATATATATATATAGTCAAGTGGAGTAAAAAAAACAACAATCTTAAATTTTTGTTTTTCTCCTCATACACTTGACATAGTATGGAAATGCTATGGTATACATGTTATTGAGGTCGGTATTAGTGAAGATATTGAATATGTAGCTATTAAAAATGTTTTTTGAATATTTAAGAAAAAATAAATAAAATGTGATTTTTTTTTTACCCCATTTGAAATTATAAAATGAAGTAAAAAAAAAAAAAAATTAGTTGAATTGCTACAAAAGTGGGTGTAGTGTCACTTTACCTTTTCTGTATCGAGGATACATTATAAGAAGTGTGTATACCAAATTTTGTCCTTCTACGACCATTTCCCTGGTTTTGGGGCCAGGACTTTAAGAGGCTGTAACTTTTTCCTAAAGAGTGATGATTTTCATTTTCACTATTCTTCATTATTATTTTTTTAGAGTATATCCTGTGATTTTTATAAAAATCAAGAGTGACAAACCTCTGGGTAACAATTACCCATTTTTTTATATCTTTAACTCCATGTAAAAGTACTAAAACAGTGGTGCCAACCAAACCTCTCTCATTTATAAATTTAATCAATAATAAAAATTTTTTTGCTTAAATTTGTTTTAGGACCCATTAAGTTTAGGTTATTATAAGTTTTGCTAATTATACACAGTAAATCTGTGTCTACTTAACCAAACTTATTATAACCTTACTAATTTTTGGATCCTAAAAAGAAATGATATATGAAAACAGAGAATATTTGTAACTTATAAAAATATCATAAATTTGGTAATTTTTTATTAACAACATTTGGCACTGTTGATTATAGGAATATCAAAACATCAATTGATTTTAAAAAATGTCGATTTATTTTAGAATCTGTTGAACTCCAACTATTACCAAGTATTGATTATTAAAAAAAAAAAAATCAATGTAATAGATGTGTCAGCTGACTGAGTGTAAGTATACAATTACCAAAATTACCAAATTACTGACATTTATTTCAATTAATAGTTCAAATTTCATGCAAAATTGTATACTAAAATGGCAATTTCAAACCTGAATATTTCAGAATAACTTCAAATTTGGTGAGTCAATTAGAATTAGGCTCTAAGGAAGTACCAAATTTTAGTTTGATAGGTCAATTGAGTCAAAAGTTATGAAGCCAAAAGCTTTTGGGTACTTGGAATATTTGGGTGCCCCCCCTATATAGCCTATATATACTCTTCAGTCCATGTCTTTTCTCAAAATTGATATAAAAGCATGCGGTTGTTTTATTTTAAAGAGAAAGAATAACTAAAGATATTTATATTTAAAATTTTTAAGCGCCAAAATAAATATATAGGAATTTAAATAAAGATTATGCCTAAAAAAATATTTTTAAATAACACATATTCCATTACTTCTGGTTTCAAATGAAAAAAGTGATTTCGAATCCTTTATTATATTAATGAAGTCCAAATAGGATTTATAAACTGACTATTTGCTTATTTTGAACACTAACTTCAGCGGTTTTCGTTTTGGCATTTTGTCTTACGCTCGATAAAATAAAATCTTACGCATTTTAAGAACGGCTTCGTGCCAAATCAACCATGAATGAATTCTTATTCTTATAAACTTGTTTACAAACATTACAAAAATCAGCTGTTGTTATGATGTACTTCAAGGATTTGGAGGGTATAAAAATGAATAATGATGATGTTTCAGAATATTTTAGATTTTTGGAGACTAATAAAAAAAAGGAGGAGAGATTATTGCCCTTTCTTTCTTACTCTTAAGGTAAATTTTTAGTGTTTATATATATAATTTAAAAATATATATATATATATATATATATATATATATATATATATATATATATAATATATATATATATATATATATATATTAATTATATTATATATATATATATATATATATATATATATATATTATATATATACTATTCCTTTCCTTTCTTTCTTCAATCACCTTCCTCTTTGCCCCAATATTGGGGGTAAGGTGCTGTAGCAAGCATCGGAAAAGAAAAGCAGTAGGAGAACAATGACAAACGTCGAAAAGAAACCCCAGCCTACCGCCCCGTCTGTACCATTAATTCGTGAGAGCTCGTCACAAGACAGAAAATCCACCCTAGAGCATCATGGGAGCGACGCGACCCTACTATGGTAAATCGTCAAATGTAAGGGTTCATCCCCTGGCCCAGGTGGACCACAACCATGCCCCCATACAAAACCCCGCCATTCTCTCCTATCACGCACCTTTATTCTCGCCTCTGCCAAACTCACATTTCTCTCCTTCAGACATTCGTTCACCGACTCAATCCACTTTCTCTTCGGTCTCCCAGCCGGTCGTTCCCAACAACAACTCTCGCACTATACGGTCCGCTGTCCACTTTCTTCATTCCTTTTCCAAACTGACCCAAACCAATCTCAACATACTTTCATTTATTCTCCTCATTTACCCCTTTCTTCACACCACACGACTCTCTAATACGTTCATTCCTCACTTTATTAATTCTTTTCACACCTAGCATGCCCCTAAGATTGTCCATCTGAACTAGAGGTGTACCGGAATTCCGGTCCGGCTGGAATTCCGGCCGGAATTTGACATTTTTTTCCGGTTCCGGTTCCGGCCGGAACCGGAATTACTAATTTACTTCTGAGAAAATATTTGCTGGAAGGAGATTTATTTTATAAATCATAGCCCATTTTAACAAAAATATAATAGCAGCCTTGTGTAGTATTCCATAACAGTATATCACATACCTACGTTTTATCTTGCGTAAAAAAATGGTATTGAATTTTTCTTTTTTCTTTTTACACCTAACTGACTCGCTGTCACTTTCACTTTCTTCAAACTTATAAAAACTAAGTAACTTTACAGTAATTTCTTTTCTTAATGCTTCTGATGATTTTGAGGTACTTGCCAAATCTAAGTTTATTGTAGATAATGCTCGTTTCTGAATCTTCTTCTGTACTGCTACTACTATTATCACTTTCTACCTTCAATTATTTGCAATATTTCTTCAAGCATCCGTTTTCCTACTCAATTCTCTTATTTCATTAGTAAATAAATAAAGTCTGTTTGTATCTTGGGTCTACTACAGTATTTAAACAATTATCTTTGTTTTGATATATGTCTATTGATCCTTTCTCTTCCTTTTTATTCATAAATCTGAATCTAATGCCTTCTTCAGTTCTTCTTTATTCTCTGCTGACATCCTCAGAGTTTTGAGAGATTTGCTGGAGAGCTCAAAATATGAAGAATAATTGATGATATAATTGATTTTGCCTTATAGTTTCCGTAACCATGAGAAATGGTTGCCAAACTCTTAGAATTTTTCAAGTATTTGCCATTTATTAGCAGTCAAAGCTAAATGATTGATTGTTCTTATAATATAAACTCGCAGAGGTCTTTTCAAACATTCAAATCTTTCTAGAATCAAATATGTGCTATTCCAACTTGTATTAACATCGAATTGGCATAAGTGGGCTTTCAAGATGTGGATCCAAGTCTCTTTGTATTCTTTTTAGTTCATTACAGCTTAAAAAACTGGAATGATTGAAATGTACAAATATTTCTACATTTCTTTATTAAATCACACTGTTTTTTTTTAAGAAAATAAGGCATCTTTAATAACAATTGAAGTTTATGAATAAAACAAAAGAACTTGTTGTATGCTGCTAAATCAGTTCCAAGTTTTATGTTATATGCTCCATCTCGAAGATCAAATGATTATGTAGGAGGATTGTATCCCAATTATTCATCGTAATTTCAAAAACTCATAGCGTTTTAATTTCAGAATGAGAACCTGGGAAAATTACTTGCAATGGAGTACAACAGTCCATTTTTCAAACTCGCTGGTAAGCCATAGTGCAGTTAAAGAAATAAATGACTCGTTTGAATTATTTAGCTCTCTAAATATCTGTAGTAGGCCTAAATGATATCTGATCAGCCTTAGATACTTCTCGAATACTGCTGATCTCAATTTTCTAGTATGAAGTTGGTAACATTTTCATCTACAAAATATTTTCTACTAGGAATATGATATTTTGGTTGAAGATGGACAATAAATTCTATGAATCCCTTCTCTTTTTTGACTGTGAATGGCTGGTTACTCCTTATTGCGATAAAATTCATTATTTTCTGTGATTTGGGTCATTGGATATGCCAAATCATTTTTGGGGAGAAACTCTCCTTCAAAAACTCACTTATTTCACGGCTTGGATCCATTGCTCTTTTGTGGTTTCCCCTGTTCTAAAAAATACAAGACTCCCTTTTACTATTAAAATTTTTAAAACTTCCGATATTCCCTTCGACTGGATGATTTGTTCCATATGTTCCATGAAGTAAAGCGTTGTACTAAAATCTAAGAATTTTATGTTGAAAGTTTAATACAACTAATTTTTTTTTAAGCATTTCTTTATAGTTAAAGGAAGTTCATTAGGAAAATTCCGGTTCCGGCCGGAAATTCCGGCCTGGAATTTTTTTTGTGATTCCGGCTAATTCCGGTTCCGGCCGGAACTGAAAATATCGGTTCCGGCCGGAACTGAAAATATCAGTTCCGGTACACCCCTAATCTGAACACATTGAACTTTAGATCTATACTTCTTATTCCAGACCATAGTCTCACTACATACAATAACACAGGTAACAACGAGTACCTGCATGTAAAGACTCTAGCGACTCTAGCCGCAACTCAAGACTTAGTCCGCTTTTACATTCACCAACGATTTAATTGCACCAAGCACCTTTCCTGCCATCACAACTTTCCTACTATCACTCTGCACCATCCGTTCCCTTCTCATCCAACACATACCCTAAAATATTTAAACTCAGACACTTGCTGCCAGCTGCTCATCATCTAACATAACTTCACAACTGAGGACTGTCGCTCACTCACAATCAGAACCTTACTCTTATCTACGTTTACCTTTAAACCCCTCCTTTTTAATACCCTGCCAAACATCTCTCCACCAATCCTTTCAACTCTCTTCAGACTCGCCACACAGAAGCCAAATCATCCGCTACAAAAGGTAGGGCAACCCTCCAACTCCTCTCCATTCTCCCATCATTCTAACACCATATCCTGCCATCCCAACCTCGAATTCTTTCCATAACCCCATCCATATACACATTGAATAACCAAGGAGACAAAACACAACCCTGTCTCACTCCGTAACGAGACATATATATATATATTATATATATATATTTATATAATATATATAATAAATATATTTATATATAATATATATATATATATATAATACCGTATATATATATATATATAATATATATAATATATATATATATATATATTATATATATATATATATATATATATATATATATACTATATATATGATATATATATAGGCGTGGGGGGGGGTGAGCGCGCGCGCCTCTTTAGGTGGGGTGATTCGGTCCACTCTAAAATAAATAAAAAAATAATAAAAAAAAATAAAAAATTTCACTCATTTAATAGCCACGCGGTAGTACTACAAGTTTTATTTAGATCATCTTTAATTCTAGAAAGTTTTTAATTTTTAAAAAAATGTTAGAAATTAGGGTACAAATTGTCCTTCAATAATTTAACTTTTGAAATGTGTTTTTTTTAACTTCGTTATAAAATGAAAAAATTATGACAATCAATTTTAATTATTTTTTTCAGTGGATATCACTCGAGTATGTTAGCTTTAACTGGCAAAGTAAATTTTTGATCCAAACAGTATTAGTGGCCAAAACAACGGGGCCTAACTTGGTCCGATTCACCTGCCGTAAAAATGATGGAGGGGTGACTCGGACCACCATTGTTTTTTCGTATATTTAACGTATTATTATTGACATTTTATTACGTATAATTAAATTTAAATATAATAAAAAGTTATCTTATATTAAGTGAAAATTTTTTTTATAAATAATGAAATTTTAATAAAAAAAACGAATTCAAAAAAGTGTCAAAATTTTTGAGCGGAGAGGGGTGAATCGGACCACCTTATTTTTATTCTTTTTATTTATCATTATGACCATTTTTATTACTTTTTACGAATTTTAATATGATAAAATAATTATTATATTAAGTAATAAAATTAAAAATATAAAATTGAATTTATACGAAAAGAACGAATTTAAACAGATGGGAGCCAAGTCACCCTCAAGGTGGTCCGGCATTCACCCCTCCACGGTCAGTGCTGACTCAGCGTTATTCCAACTTTAATAAAACTTTTTATTATTATTATTGCATTATTATTTTTTTGTGTGCTTATGACCAACTATAGGGCCGTGATTTTTACAAAAAAAAAAAAAAATCCAAAAAAGTGCATTAGGGGAGAGTCGGGAGACCAGTTATGCCTAAGGTGGTCCCAAAGTCACCCCGCCCGACGCTATATATAATAATATATAATATATATATATATATTATATATATATATAAATATTATATAATATATATCTAGATATTATAGATAGATATATATATATATATATGACACAGAGTTACTTAATCGGGCCCACTACGAAATCAGGAGGTTGGATCAAAAAAAAAATTTTCAACAGGTACCATCTAGATACATAAATAGATGGGCTAGGGAGAAAGGATATTTTTTTTTTTATCCTGTTCTAGGGGTGAAATTAGGTAAGTTAAGGTTTAGGTTCAGGTCAATCAGTAAACACAAAAATTTATTTCGCCCCCCTAAAACATAGACATCTTTTATGTGTCATAGGAGGCTACCCTGTGAAATTTTTTTTTTCGATCCGACCTCCCGTTTCTGATGTGGATGTTTAAGTAACTTTTACCATTTTTATATATTATATTATATATATTATATATTATATATTATATATTATATATATATATACTATATAATATATATATATATATATATATATAATATATATATATATATAGATGTTTACTTTCTTACCTATCGAATCGAGTACATTTGAAATATCGATACATTTGAAATATTGAAAAGAAAAAATGATAAAAACTTTCAAGTTTTTAAACTCGAAAATAGTGAAGCAACTTTATATTTGATAGGATATATATATAATATTATAATATATATATATATATATATATAATATATATAATATATATATATTATATATATATATTATACTATATGGGGCGCTAAAGAACGTTTACGGCAGTATCGTTTGGCACAGATTTGTGCCAAATTTTGTATATGCAGCAATGGCAAAAGGGGTATTTACCCTTTTTAGGGGGCTCGAGCCGATGGGGGACGGAGGGGGGGGATGTTTCATACCCCGGAGGGGATGGTCGGAGGAACCCCCGCGACACCCAGAGGCCGAGAGACCCCGATTCCTGACATCGGGGCGGTCTATCCGTGGGTATTCGTTAGTTTTGAACACCCGAAAATTTTTTATAAAAAAAACTTCGCCTTTTTTCTTAATGTCACATTCAATATTGCATGTGTTACATTTCTTATCGTCACAATTAATTAGAAATATTGCAAAA
>JABUQX010106172.1:2500-15000 GCA_015478945.1 Trachelipus rathkii | reverse complement strand
AGTTGTTAATGACAGCGTTTTTCTTGGTATTTGTTTGTGTGTTAGTATGTTATGTCATTGTTGCCTTTACTCGAGGGTAACTTACTTTGTTTGTTTTACGTAGGTATTCTGATGGTTATGGTTAGGTATGATAATTTTGGTAATATTACTCTGTTTGTTATTAACATTGTCATGTTGGGAATATGTTTGATTGAATGGATTAGGTTTTTGTATGTCTTGTTAGTTTATTTTACTGTTTGTAGTTTGGACCTTTGTTATGTAGCGTTTATTCTTGCGTAAGATGTGTCCAGTCTTCATGTAATTTTATTCTTTTCTGGTATGTTATCTGGCTTTTTATGTGAACTTTGTTATGTTTCGCATACTTTCGTGCTCTGTATTGATATTAGACAGGTTATGGTAAAATTGTTAATTTACCCCGTGTTATGTAAAATTATTATATGTTACACATGCGTTGACCAAGTATGTGATGGGTTCTTGTATTCTATGTTAGTTACTTTTCTGTTGTTAGTGGATCTTGTTAATGTTAACCATTATTTTGTTAAGGCGTGCGTTTGTGTTTGCTTTATCCAGTTCGGAATGCTAGGTAGCTTTTATGTGAACTTTTGTTATGTCTGCAGTATATGAATTGATCTTTGTATTAAGAACTCTTTGATTTTGTTAGTTTATCCCCAAATGATATCCGAATGTGACTTGACATCAATGATCTAGCTCAATGTTAAGCAGGACAGGAGGGTGTGGGGTGTTTGATTTACTGATTACTGATTAGGATATGTAAACGTTACAATTTAGTAATTTGATAATCACGGATCATGAGTATGTTATAGATCAATAGACCAATAGATCCACAGACCTTGATGCGAGGGTGTGTTGTGTGGTTTGATTTATGATTTTATGCTTAGGTATGTAAACATGTTTTAGTAATTTGGACTTTATCATGCATAATAGATCATAGTATGTACTAGATATGATTACGGAGGGCTAGCACGGGGCGGTGTTTTGTTTATGATTTACTGATTCTTAGGTATGTAAACCTGCTTTGGTAAATTGACTTAATTCAACTACGTCCAATAGATAATTAGATCCAACTGGTCAGGGGGTGGTGGATGTGGTCTCTGATTTACTGTTTATGCTTAGGGTTATGTCAAAACGTAATTGTAAGTATACTAACAAAGAATAGAATTTTATTCTATTGTATCATATTTATTTATTTTTTATTTATAGGTTATCTGGAATGTGTCATAGTTGCGATTCATACGACACCACTATTAGGACCACCAATTTTATTATCTACACTAATAATTTATATCCGACCGCACCGAGCCGGCACCGGTGGCGGCTTCAAGTCCTATCTCTGAGTCTTCTATTTTCATTCTTCCCTCGCTGATTCATCTTTATTATCTTCTCTCTTCGCCTCTGTTTTGCATCTGTGCTCCTTTTTTTTCGTGGGGCCCCCTATGAGGGGGTCTAGCACCCTATACGGATTTACCAATCTATTGGATTACGGGTTCGATCCTATAGGACACCAATTGTTGTTATCGATGTTTTTAACTCGGACCGCCAGTGGCTCGCCAGCCCGGTGCCGAGCAACTCCTCAGATCCGAATAAAAATATTTCTAGAAACTCAATTGAATCTCTCAACAATTTCCTATTTCGAACCTTCGATTTATTTTATGGGTGGGATCCCTTCGGGGGACAGGGGGATGTAATTCTTATCATGAGGATATGACATCTCCCCCCCTCAATTTTACCGATCGCACTCTAACTACTTCTTATACTACTATATACTACTATCCATATTTATAAATATTATATTATAATATATTAATAATAATAATATATATATATTAATAATATATATATTCATCCCGATCATTCTGATATTTTGCACAAAAATTTTAACCCTTTTCCCCCTTCTTGTTTCTTTTTTGGGTTCCATTGTTGTTCACTTCATAAAACTGAAAATTTTCAGACGAACGTTTTAACATAATTCCTGCTACTTTTTCTCTAACTCTCTCTCCTTTACCACCTTGTCTCCTTCTGTTTTCTTCTTCTTCTTCTTCTTCTTCTCCTTCGTTCTCTAACCTTCTTTTATTTTTTTCTTATTCTTCACTTACTTCATATTCTTCTTCTTCTTCTTCTTTTCTTCTTCTTCTTCTTCGTCTTTCTCTTCTTCCTTTCTCTTATTCTTCTTCTTTTCTTTTCCTATATTCTTAATTTTCCTTTTAAAAAAGATAGGAAATAATCTATAATGATATATTAATATATAAAAATATAGTATAATAATATAATATATTATATAATCATTATATTACTATACTATATTATACTAATATATCTAAATCTTCAACTATCTAAAAATATACACTTCAAGACTGGAAACAGATTCTTTCTTCCTATGGATAATGCGGTGGAGCCGGAGTAAGCGCCGCCCGAGCGGTGCGGAGACGGAGCCGGAGGTCCGGATCGGGTAGTGTAAGGTGACTCCGCGGAGTCGGAGTTTGAGCAAAGAAAGTCACTTGCCAAC
This sequence comes from Trachelipus rathkii, assembly GCA_015478945.1. Classification (NCBI taxonomy): domain Eukaryota; kingdom Metazoa; phylum Arthropoda; class Malacostraca; order Isopoda; family Trachelipodidae; genus Trachelipus; species Trachelipus rathkii. The sequence goes on along the minus strand of JABUQX010106172.1, from coordinate 12,476 downwards.
ACAGTCTAAAAATTAGTCCATAGTAACGTATATATTAATAATAATATTTAATGATATTTAATAAAAATTTTAATAATATTAGTAATATTAATTTAAAATAATCCTATCTAATTAATCATAATATTAAAAATGAATAATATAATTAATAATACTTTTAAAGACAGACAAACCTTCGGTTTTGTCTGTTTTTTTTTTTTTGTCGGATGAACTTTTTCGGTCTGTCAATTCCTCACATAGATAATCTCATTCATCCACAAGCCGACAACTGGGCGTAGCGCTAATGCTCTCGGGGGCACCCCTTAGGGTGACTACGGCTCACCAAAAACTACGCCTTGTGTCGTTTATCACATATATATGATTATATTCAGTTAAAGCAAATATCTCTACTCCTTCATATCGAAAAGGGTGGTAGTGCGCATTCTGTCCAAATACATACAGCGATTGATCGATGTTATTATTAGTACATTATTTTCTTTTCGAATATATTTTTCAAATTGTAAAGGCCACAGAGCCGTGAAGACTATTTAACATCGTATAGGGGTATCGATCACGATAATCGATTTGAATCAGCAAAACTGATCTATCGATCATTTAAAACTTCTAGAACCAAAAAACCTTTGGGGCTCGCCCCCTTTTGGGGGTTTTAAATCCTTGAGTTCAGCCCGACCTCGGAAGTCGGTCTTCCGGACCTTAAATTCGGTCTCACGACCTTAAAAACCCTAGGTTTGACATATCAAACGTCAAAATCTGATGAAATGATGGAAATTTCCAAGTTCATATACTTTAATCTTTCCAAAACCTTCTCCAATGTTTTCAAGTCTTTGCCCTCGACGTGCAGGGTGCCAATGGGAAAATCCCCAAAACTCCGGAGTTGGGATCTTGACCTGCATTATGGACAACGTTATGTAAAGTGCGAAAAAAATGACAAGTAAGCGGATTAGGTTGCCAGATTTAGCGGCAATTAGCAAACGTTAAAAAAGTAGCAAAATTCTTTAAAAAAAATGGCTTATTAGTCAAAGTATTCAAAAGCGCAAAAGGACAGGTAAAAAACAAGGGTCAGGTCGTCAAGGTCAAGGTCGGTATGGCTGTCAGTTTATACTGTATATACTATATATAGTATATACGTATATTATATTATATATATATATACGTATATATATACTATATATATATATATATATATTATATATATATATAATATTTATATTTATATATATTATATATTATATATATATATATATTTAATATATAATATTATATATATATATAATATCAATAATTATATATAATTTTCATCATCTCTTCATCACCTTGTTCATGTGTATTTATATAAAATCTAAGAGAATATGTCCTTTTTTTATATATATATTGTTGAGAAAGACATGCGCTGTTTTAAATGCTTCAAACTTCTTCTTCAATATTAAATTTGCTTTTATATCAAACACTTTTAAAAGTAATTTTTAAACAGATCTTCTTTATATATATATAAATATTGCTCTCTCGTTCTCTCTCTCTCTCTCTCTCTCTCTCTCTCTCCTTGGAGGGGATCATATTGTTTCTGTAATACAAACCTCTAAACGGTTTAGGTGAGTGTTTACAACGTACGGAGAGCAATTTGGAGGTAATGGTCTGTGCTGCGGTTCTCTTGTGCTTTACTTGAAACTGGACTAGAGGCATGTGATTGCTGTTGGATATATGACGTCACGATGTCCCTTAGACTACTCTATTTCTCTTAGACGCTACTCGTCTCTTGCTCGGCTTTTTAAGCCGGTAATTTTTAATACCCTGTTTTTCGTTTTTTGGTTTTTGGTTTTTCGGTTTTGTATGTTGTATTGTTCTGTGTTGGTTTTGGTGGACTTCTGCGCGCCACAATGATACACTACACCACAAAAAACTATATCTATTAATCCAAAAATATACTATACTGGATTATACTAGTGCTTTCTCCAATGGTACAGGAAATACATTTTTGTATATATCATATATTATATATTATATATATATATATTATATATTACCGTATATTAGTGATTGGCGATAATCGGATTCGCATCGGATCTGGAGGAATCGTCGTTATTTTCGGATCGGAATCGGAAGTCGGAATCGGACAAAATTTTCACCGATTCTATTGACGATTTCTTTGTTACTCTGAAATAATTTTATTCGACTCTTTAAAGTTAATTATCAAATAGTTTCTATCGCTTCATGCCAACCTTTTTCACCATTTTCACTAATGGCAACAGTGTAGTCTTGCAATGTTTCTTTAAGCAATGACGTATCTGTGCAGGTTACACAAGCAGTATTCCAGGCATTACCTTGCTTTTACACTCTTTGCAAGTTTTCAATTATGCCATATTTGAAAAGACCGTGAAAAATAATACATAGCAAACAATGTAGGTCATTTTAATCAAGTTGTTGCGCCTCAAGTATTGCCAAGATGAAGAATATCAAATTAGATTTAATTTCCACATCACATTTATCAGGATATACAAACAGATGTATGCCAGTTCTTGTTTCAACTTTTTGAACAAGCAGCTTCTTTCATATTGCAGTGATCATCAAAACCTGCATGTCTAGAAACAACGGAAAGTTCTTGCTATGCTTAAAATACTTAATTTTTTTTTTTGATTGTACAATTTCTTGAGCACAGAATATAGCATCGGCAATAATCCCGAATATGAAAGTGATTCGCATTTTTTTTGAAAAGGGTCAGAAAAAGAACTATTTGAGGGACTTGGGTTTTGAAGCATCAGCACATCGTAAAAATCGTAAAAATAGTATTCAGCATTTACTTTACTGATAGATTTTGTGTTGCATCTATCTTTGCACGTTTTAAACTAATTCCTGCGATGATTATGACATAAAAAGAGTGGAAGATATTCGTTAAGCATGGATGTGCCGAATATATATGTTTGTTAGGAAGTGAAAACAGTTTCCACTACATTTAAACCAATCTTCAGTCTTCTCATTTGTCACATATCGCGCGAAAAGTGATGACTGAAGATTAATATTTTTAACTTCAGTTTTGAAAAGCTGTTTTTTCGCTAATTTAAAGAGGAAAGACTTAACAGCAAATAACTCATCTCCTAAGGAAAGTACATGTATTGAAAAAATGAAGATGTTATAAAGTAGAAATGATCCATTAAAATAGGAATTATTAAAAATTCGGAAAGGCCTTAATATGGTGGTATCGAATAGTACCTCATCTCCCCGTGGTACCTTTCAGCATTTGGCAATTGGGGATTAATTTTTTTCTCCTAAATCGGTGTTTTGCTACAATTTTAAAGCCATGCTTTGACTACAAATTATAATGATATGTTTGCTTTCAGATTAACTTTTATTTTAAGAAGAATTTTTTTCTTTAACAAAATTGCAATTGTTCATTTATTGTTTAAGATTTTTAGAGTTAGTCGGTTTTATTTTCGTGGGTAAATAATAAAGGTAATTACTATTTATTTCTTTAGCAGATACATATAAGAGACTTCTATACATTAATTTATCTGGTTTTAAATTTCTTAAATTACTACAGAAATTAGCCATATATATATAATATAGTTATATATTTATATATATATATATATAATATATATATTATATATTATACTTACTATATATAGATATATTATATATATATATATATATATATATTATTATATAATATATATACATGGCTATTTATAAGTGGTTGACTCGGTTAATATAATATTTAATGTATCGTTATTTTAATATTTTTAGGGTTAATTACATTAAATTTTTTGGTACTACCTACCTAACCTACAAATCTAACCTACTAACCTAACAACTTACCTAAACTAACCTACGATATTAACGAAGTCACACTGATAAAGTCAATAACTATTATCATATCTTATATATAATATATATATAATATATATATTATATATATTTATATATGATATAATATTACTATTATATATTTATATATATATAATATTATATATAAAGAATTGGAATCGGATAAGAATCGGAATCGGAATCGGATCGGCACTGTTTGGATGGTATCGGAATCGGAATCGGCATCGGCTGGAAATTTGGGATCGTCCCATCGACAATATATATATTATATGATATAATATATATATATATATTATGATATAATTATTATATATATTAATATATATATACGTATATTATAATATTATATAGATATATTATATATAATATATATATATATATTTATATACTATTAATATATATTATATTATATATATTTATATATATAATTATATGCAACACGATAGTGCATCTAAGACAAACAAAACATATTACTTTTACGAAATCTTCGAATGCATCATTACCTTCTTTCACTAAAAATTAATATATTTATTATATATGTATATTTTTAAGTTTTTATTAAAGCAAATTATATTTACGTTTTCTCTACGAAGAAATTTTAATACACAAAGGATATCATATAAATAGACGAATTTTGTATGAACAGGCTCGATCAGGCCTTCTGAATTACTTTCCATCATTTTCGTTCAACATTCTTAAGTATTTAACTGACCTTGTTCGTTGCTCACATCTGAATGATTTCACACTTGGACTCTTTTTCAGTATACCATCCCTTACCCTTATCTACATTTACTTTCAAACCTTCTTTGCACCACCTGCAACCCATCTACATTCTCTCAAACTCTTTTCGATTTGTCCAACCAAAACCAAATTATCTCACGTTACATTACGACAGGCAGCATCCACTATCTTCCACTTCATCAGTTCTAACACCTCCTCTGCCACTGCTACCTTTAATTCTTTTCATCCGCTCCAAAATCATCATATACAATTTAAATAACAGGATTAATTTTAAATTATTAAGCCTTCATTTCACTCTATTTATTCATTACGCACCTTCACTATCGGAGATACATATTTTTATTCAGATTATTGTTTTGTATATGCAAAATAATCAGTAACACCTGTCACAAGCTATTATATATATATATAATATATCTACTATACTATATATATATTATATATATATTATATATAACAATATATAAATATGTTATACTATTTATATGTGATCTGAGTTTCATGACCAATGAATAATTATTTATAATAGATGATGGATTGAAGAGTTTAATTTTTTTTTTTAAGTTTATTGAATTGTGCACGTGAAATAATAGTATGACAGTGATTAATAAGTCCTTTTATAACACAAATTGGATAAGTATTAATTATTTTATTAGACAAGTTATTTGAGTATATAATGACCGGTCAAACTGCCGGCTAAATTATAATTGCATTGCACTTAAGCATTAATTTTGTATGCTGCCTTGACATTGGTATAAATCGGTTGTTTGTTGCGGCTAATAACAATAACTATCCACAGGATTTTCATTGAACATACATAATAAGGATTCGATTAAAACTAACTATGCAGAAATGCACGTTTATAATTACAGCGACAAGATGAAGAATTGAACTCCTCGTACAGGCGTTTGATCGCCTCTTACACCTTACATTTCAAATCTCGCCTCCCTATTGGCTGGGACAATTATATAACAATTTTAATTAATAGCGGATTTTGATATGGGAATGATTTCTCAGATCAAATGCTAACCCCGGCTGTGGCTATCAAACAATTTGCAACAACAGAGAGAAAGTTTATGGTTAAAGTTAATTTGAAATTTCTCGACACAAATGCTTAAATAAACTTATTTTAATTATTCAATTCATAATTTTAAGCTATAATCTTTTAAGTTTTGAAGAAGACAGATAATTTCTTCCTAGGTACATATTAATGCTCATTAACATTTTTCATTTCCAGTCATTTATTAAACGCGCCAACCATATAATATAGTCCTCACCTTTTCTAACCATTTGGATCGTCTGGATTTCATTCTCTTTTTTCTTGTTCTACAATTCTTCATAAACGTAATTTTCTTGTGATTTTGCTTCTGCGACTTTAGAGGAAAATTTGCTGTAAAATTTTTTTAATGATAGCTAGTCCAAGTTTTAAAATATAATTTTCATATGTATTTTCTTTTTTCATTTCTTCAGTCTTAAAGCATTTTCTTGTTTCTTTCTTTTTTTTCTCAATTTAAAAGGCAGCTTCTTTGTTTGTTTCTTTTTTTTTTTTTTTTTTTTTTTTTTTTTTTTTTTATGCCACCAATTTAAAAGGCAAGAATGGAGGGAAAAATTTTTTTTCCTATCGAGCGGCATGAATGGCTGTGACGAGTCTTAATTCCATTTTCTCTGTTTCTTTTTCTGTTTTCTGTTTCTCTATCTGTTCGGGTAACTACTATTTTAAATGTTTGATACTTAACTTAATGTTTATTGTATGCCCATTCTCAATGTGTCTTTGACAATTGTTATATGTAATGTAATGATTGATGGTACAGAGTCTATTGGGAGAGGGAAATTTACATAAAGGTGGAAATTTATAACATAATCATGCTAGAATAAAAATAATAAATTTTACAAGGTTTCCTAAATTTTAGGACTGCGATATACCGTTATCTCTGCGCAGGCGCGCTTAACGTTTGTTTATATATCTGACTAAGCTTTGTCTCTTGGTTGAGCTGCTCGCTTTTGACATTGTTGTAATTAAACCTATACTCTGTTTATTAATTTGACATATAAATACAATCATAAATTTCTACGTTTGGCGAAGGAAAAGTTTTTGCCTTCCAATTCATCCTCAGCTATTCGGTAGAACTTTTGACGGCAACCTCTCGTGGAGGTGAAAATTACGTTCATACTCGAAAGCTTCAGATAAACCAGAAGTATGCCTCCTATCGCTCCACTCTATGCTTCTTTAATAATTAAAAATATAATTGGCATGAAAATTATATAGAATCCTATTTGTTTTTATCAGAATTAATTACCTGTGTTCTAGCATTACTATTCTCTGTGTGTGTAATTCTGATCCTCTATAATGGTATATAGACTACATAAAATATTTTGTCAAATATTCCAGGTGTGCATTTAATGAAAATAAAGATCATAATAGTAAAGTGCTAAACATTTACTTGCAATATTTTAATTTATTCTCACCTGAAGTCAGAGATTTGAGGAGGGTGTCGCATCTTCACAGTAGCTATATCTATTATTATTATTATTATTATTATTATTCATTATTATTATTATTATTCTTTTATTATATTTTTAATTTCACTTTTATTATTATATTTTTATTATTATTTTTATTTTCCTTATTATTTTCTTCACTATTATTATTATTAGTATTATTATTATTCACAGTTCGTGTGACAAGTCTCTCTTGTCGTTTTTTTTTCGCGATTTTCTTTTCCAATGTTGGATTTTGGATAAGAACTTCCCTTTTTTTTGGCGGGAGCATGAGAGTGTTTCTTCTCCGAGTACTACAAACTTTTACAGTAACAGGGACTGTTCTTTCGCTCATGGATTTGACAAGCGAATGGGGGTTGTAACTGTTGGAGAAGGTACCTTTTTCACTCCCCACTTCTTTTTCTGGAGCAGGTTTAACGTCTCATTTTTTTTGTTTACATGAGTTGCTTTGTTGGAGCATTTTCGCTCTCGCATTTGGTTTTTACAGAAAGTTTCTTGATATAGAGACTTTTTGCGTTCAGAGAATATAGTCCTAAAATGCTCTTCGTCGTTAAATGACCATTTGGAACGAGAATTCGCCATAGTATCGATGCGTGCGGTTGCAATACTTCTGTTATGTGGTGTGCTATTGGTGTATTTATTTTTACTGACTTTTTCGTTTTATATTTGTTTTTGGTCCAACTAGAAGCGATGTTCTGCACGATAGTATATTAGTTTTATTTATTAGTTACTTCACAATTTTATTTATTAGTACGTACCACAGATTGTTGCTCTCGATACAGTTTCCCGCTTCTTTTTTTTTTTTTTTCTGCTATAAATTTTAGAGTCTAATTCAGAAGGTACTGTAGGATATTGCAATTGCAATGTTGCAGGGTATTGCAAATTTTGCAATGTTGCAATGGACGAGTCAACTCTGGGCTTTCACAAAATTTGATCTGAGGTTATCACTCGACAATTAATAGTAATTTATAATAGTGATGGATTGAAAAGTTTATTCTGCTTTTTAGTTTATTAATTGTGCACGTTGAATAATAGTGATTGACAGATGATAATAAGCATTTTATTAAACACATGCGAATAAGTACTTAATTATTTAATTAGGACAAGTTATTTGAATATAAGAATGCACGGCACTGCGGCTTAAATTATATGCATTGGCACTTAAGCATTTATTTTGTATGCGCTGATATTTGTATAAATAGCTTTGTTTGCTTGCAATATTAGTACTTGTATAACACAAGATTTCAGTATTATTATTAATAAGGATTCGATTCAATTGAATCTATGGCCCCGTGCAGGGAGCAGTTCCCGCCACTAGTTCGCTTGGCCTTCCTCTAAGCGTTTGATCGCTCTTACCTTACATTTCAAATTTCGGCATCCTATTGGCTCGGGAATATATAGACAATTTTAAAAATTGCTAAAAATATTGATATGTGAAATGGAATTTCTCAGATCATATATATGGCCAGCGTTAGTAAACCGTCATATGTATCTTAAAACTATTAATGCTACAGTAAAACGGAATACATTGTGAATGCTGGTCCAATTCTAGTACGGAAAATGAAAAAAAAAAAATATATTCAAACTAACATACTACAGCGAAAAGGCATACATTTTTGGATCTGTAAGAATTCACTGGGCAAATGCTTTATACGGCCCACACTAGGGGACTCGAGCGACGGAACTAGGGGGGTGTTTCCTACCGTGGGTGGGGCGAGGAACCCGCGACACAATACCAAAGGCGGGTTCGGAGCCTGCCCGAGGGGGGGAAATATCTACCCGTAGTTCCCGGAAGGCCGGAGAGACCCCGACTCTGCCATCGGGGCGTATACCCTTGGGTATTCTTTAGTAAAAAGAAAAGGCAAAATTTAATAGAAAGTCTATTTATTTAACGAGAAACCAATAAAGGTCTCTATAGGTCTCTAAATAGGCCTTTAATCATATTACTAAATATTACAATTAATTTTTTTTATTTTATTTTTGCTTTTCTATGTGAACTTTTTACAAGGATTCCAAAATGTATTCCTTTTCGCTGTGCTATGGTAGTTTTTTGGATATAATTTTTTTTTTTTTTATTTTTTTTTTTCATTTTCCGTACTAGAAATTGGACCAGCATTCCACAATGTGTTCCGTTTTACTGTGAGCATTATAGTTAGTTTTAAGATAATATGACGTCGATAAAACGCTGACTATAGTATTATATATATATATATGATATACTATATATTATATATAATATATTATATATATTATATATTATATATATATATACTATATATATATATAATATATATTATATTTATTAGGAGCGTCCTCTCTCAGTGGTAGAGCATTTCACTAGCAACGAGGGGGCTAGTTCGAGACTGGTTGGGCGAGGAGAATGTGCGTTTTCTCTATTATCTAGCTTCGTCCGACTTAGACGTTTAATGAGTACGTTTGTTGTTGTTCGTTTACTACAATGGGAATTATCCGCTTCGCGATAGGCCGGCCAGCCGCCGGATTTAGCCGTTGGTCATTGATTTTCCAAGGCTTTCTCAGGTCCCTGAACAGGAGAAGTTCCTTCCTTGGGGGTTGTGTTAATTTTTTAATATTCATATATATTATAATATATAATAATATATATTATATATAGTATTATATATTTATACTATATATTATATATTATATTATATATATAACTATATATATATGTACTAACTATGATAGTTAGTACAGTGATAAAGAGTTAGTTATTCATTATCTTTATTTCTTAAGATTAATTAAATTAAATTGAGGCCAAAATGACATCAAGTTTAAAATGATATAATAGTTCATATTGAACAATCAGTTAACGACATAGTTTGATTTAAAATCATTAAATATAGAATATCTTGATTTGATTAATTATTAACTGCGGGTTTAATTTAGGCTCAATTAATTT
>JABUQX010106171.1:12500-18640 GCA_015478945.1 Trachelipus rathkii | reverse complement strand
TTGCAGATGCGCATTAGGTTATTAGGTTTTCTAGCCACTCAAGCTTTTTCTGCTATCTTGAAGCCTTTCAAAACTTGAGAACTACCGCTGCACTGCCAAACTTCTCAACAGCGAAAGGGGGGCATCTGCGGATAGCCGCGTTCCTTTTTAACACTTGCAGAGTACAAAACTGCACTGGAAAAGCAAAGCAAAGAACAGTGCCCTTGGCCCAAACATGATTCCGTACATAATGTTTCATCATTCACCCCTCGACATTAGCATTTTTGCTGGATCTGTATAGCAGAATCTGGATAAAAGTCTTCTTTTCCTCTGAGTGTGAACTACAGTTTTGTAATCCTATCCCCAAATCTGGGAAAGATCCGAAGTTTACGGACAACACAAGACCAATTTTGCTGACCTGTCATACCTGTAAATTAATGGAAAAAATGGTTTCAGGCCGCCTTCTCACTTCTGGAGAGTCACCAGGCATTTTCAAACTTCCAGTTTGGTCTCCGCAAAAATTATTCGACCTCAGATCCCTTTTTAAAACTGGACCATGACATCTGGGGAAGCCTTCTCAACTTGTGGATGCTGTTCTTGGTGTCTTTTTTTTTTTTTCCTTGAAAAAGCTTATGACAATGTGGAGAACTGGGGTTCTCCTTAAACTCCACCTGCTCGGTTTCTGTGACCTCCCTTTTTTTGATTTCAAATGCTTTCTGTCGAAATAGATCCAGGTTTGGTGCTCTTCTATTGTCACGCCACTTTACTCTGGATGATGGCGTTTCGCAGGGGAGTGTTCTAAGTGTATTACTATTTGCTCTAGGATTTAATGACATCGTTACTTCTAGCCCAGCTACAGTCAATTTTTTTCTCTATTTTGATGACCTTGTCCTATATATAGCTGGTGCCAGGCTGCCTTTTCTTGAATGGCAAATCAACTAGCTATGAAGATGATGTAATTCCCATGGCCTCCATTTCTCACCCATCAAAACATCAGCAGTACTTTTTAAGAAAAAAGGGTATCGAAGAACCTGCCACCTTCTTCCTACGCAAACCTAACCTTATATGGTTTTCCCATTCCTATAACTTCATAGGTCAAATTTCTGGGACTCATTCTAGATGACCACTTAACATATGCACTGCATATTAAACTCCTGAAAACTACTTAGCCCTCACGCTTGACCTATTACATCATCTCGTCTCAAAATCTTAGGGTACTGGTCGCAATTCCCTTTTACGTTTCTAAATCACCCTTATCCGATCAAAGCTGGACTATAGCTGTGTAGTATATGGTCAGGTCTCCCCAATTCTACAGCATCCCTTAGATCCCATCCAAAACTAGACAATCTGTATCCAGGTACCTCTTGGATGCCATTCAACAAGGCTGCCTCCCATCAACTGATTACTATCCTGCTCTCCGATAACTCTTTCGGTCTTATTGGCAAGAGTGCTGGACGAGTGATCAGCAGGGAGCAAAACTTAGAAATATAAAGGCGAGCATTGGTGAGTGGTCTTCCTCCCACCGACGAAAGCGCTTACATGAGGTGATACTTGCATGCCTCTGTATTGACCGCACCAATATCACTTACGGCCATTATGTGTCATGAGATCCTCCCCCCACTGCAAATTTTGCCACCGCCATATCCCGCAATCTGTTCACCATATCTTCATCGATTGTCCCCAAATGGACCCCATTCGCTGTCATTATTTTCCCACTTTATTTTCCATAACACCTAAAGGTTATCCCACATCTTATCTGAATCTTCCCACTTTAGCAGTGATTATTTTCTTGTATCTTCAAGAAATGCAATATTCTTTTACAATATATAATTTTATTATGTAATATTATGACTATTAATCGAATGCGAATATATTTTTTTATATTTTTAGTTTTTACTTTATTTTTGAATTTGAATATATTCATTTCACCATTCAAATTTCTTTAGACATTTAAAAATATATGATAACGGCCAGAACCCACCCAAGGAGTGATTATTCAACCCAGTGGGGCCGCTTTGTGAGCCGTGGTGGTGGGTCCTGTGTACATGATTCAAAAAAAAGCAATAATATATATAGTATATATATAATATATTATATTTTTATATGATATATTATATATATATATATATATATATATATATATATATATATTATATATATATATATATATATCATAAATATATACATATAGATATACGGTATATATATACCGGTATATACTATACGGTATATAGCTATACCTGGTTTATATATATTATATATATAATATATATATATATATATATATATATATATATATATATAATATATATATATATATATATATATATATATATTATATATATATATATATATATGATTTTTTTTTTAGATTAATATGTATATATGTGAATATATATAAAATAGCAATTTAAAAAAAATGTCTGAAGATACAAACTCAGGTCGTTCTCTTCGACAAAGAATTACAAAAACTCAACCTACTCAGCCAAAAAGGAGAAGAAGTGGGAGACTTGAAATCTCCCAAGAAGAAAGTATAGAAGATATTTACCGCCCAGGGTAAATTACGTAAAACAAACTTTACCCAACGCCATTAGGAAAACTACATGAGAGTCCAAAAGGGAAATCTCAAGATCTTAAAGACCGCATGGAATGGTAAAATTGAAAAGGACATTTTCGGTTTCACACCCTTTTATAAATCCTTCTAAATGCAAAATTAGAATGAGAAAAAATAAAGTAAAACAGTTGAAAAGAGTAAATGGAAATCTAAATAAATCTGTGACTATCTCTTTAGAACAAGTGGAAAAAGTTTTGCTAGAGATTTCTGAAGATGAAAATGAAGAAAACCAAATTCAGTGTCATTTTGAAGAAAAAGTTTTGCAAAAGATTTCTGAAGATGAAAATGAAGAAAACCAAATTCCATCTAGTTTTGAAAAAGTAGAAGATAGAGAATGTGAAAACGAGCAAAGTCAAACCTATGGACCAGACTTGGAAAATTTTAATGCTTATGATTCTTTTATGGAAGGAAAAGAAGACAAGTTATCATCCTTTCATTTGAATTCAGAAAGTTCATTATATGAAAAAAAGTTTGAGGAGTTTTTGAAGCTTGATGACTGGCCATCTCCAAGTAAGCACAAATCTGACAAATCCAAGCGGGAAAGAAGACGATCAAGAAGAGTTCTACCTCTGTGTATAAATAATAGTCCTATTGATATTAAAAGTGTAAATGAACATAATGAATTAAAAGTTTTGGCAAATCTTGACCCCAAAAACCAGGAATCCAATGAGCAAAATAAGTTGTCAAAATCTTTTAAGTCTCTTGATCCAGTTGTGCAAGTAGAACCATCTAGTTTAATTTCCATAGTTGTTCCTTGTGATTCTTCTAAATCTGCCAGCAAGAATTCTGTTGGCACACATGGGAGAAAAAAAGCCAACAAATCTAGGCGATATTCTGGTATAAATCGTTCACTTTATAAAACATATGTTGATTCTTCATTTAATGACTCTGTTGGGAATATAGAAGTATATATATTTGGAGATTAAAAAAATAAAAAATACTCTACTTCAACTTGAAAATCAGTAAATTTTTTCAATAGATGAGCCCAGATTAAATGTATGCGAAATGATAAACACAAAGTAGCTTCCACCATACACTACTATCAATATAATGTGATCAGTTTACAGAAGATTGAAAAACGCTCATTCGAGCCCTTACATCTCTACACAAACACAGCATTGAAGATTTGTTTATTAATTGAGAGAGATGCGCATATGACGAGATTAGAACGGTGTGTCTATCGGTGAGAAATTTGAGATCATATAGGACACTGTTAGAAGGAGACAGATTTGATCTACTTGAGATTCCCCTGTATGGACATTTCTCCGACTCCTTAAAGATAATCAGGGCCCCGGAAGTAGATAAACCTTCCACTATTGGAAGTATCACAAATGTAATCAATAAATGTTCTGAATCAGAACTTTCTTCAGGTTACAAAGTATTCTTCTGATAAAACTAACTTTTTTAATAACTTCATTCCAGTGACACATGTTTGTAGAAGTCCTAAGCATGAAACGCATACAGAGATCCTTAACTTTTTGCACACACTAGCAGATATGGTGTCCATTTTATCAGAGTCATTTGATGCTAAGGATGGTTCCAAAGTCTAAAATAAAAGTGTTAACTAAATTACTTTTATATATTATTTTACTTACTTATTAATATTATGGCGTATATAGTAATTCTTTGCAAAATTGTATATAGTAATATGATATATATATATATATGAAGGATATAAACTTATATAGTATATATATTATAATATAATATATGATCATATATAGCATTAGCTCGCGTGATATCCATATACAATATCTGGATATATATTTCTATTATATACAAATTATATATATATTACATAGTATATACTAGTATATTATATTATATATATATATACTTATATATATATAACACGATATATCATTTATATATATTTATAATAATATAGTATATATTATATAGTATATAATATATATATATGATATAATATATATATATACTACCCTATTATATATATATAATATGGTATATATATATATATGATATATATATATATATAATTATATATATATATAATATATGCTACTTGATATCTACTATAACTAGTATAATATATATATATATATATAATATATTATATATTATATATTATATATATATAATATATATATATATATATATTATAATATATATATATTTAGTATATATATATATATATATTATTATAATATAGTTATATATAGATTTTAATAATAACTAATATTTTCTTTCGGGTTCTTGGTCTCTCTCCTCCTTTGTTTCCCACTAGTTGTGTGTGTGGTAGGGGTGCGTAACATGTGCGGAAATTGGATAGTTCAAGTGAGCAGAGACTGGAATTGAAATTGAAAGGAAAAGTGGTTTTGTCATAAAAAATCCACCATACGACGGCTTCAAAGAACTGCGCGACTGAGCCTTCCACTTTTTAAATCTCGTCAATGTTGGGAGTTCATCCCTGTTCAGTCCTCGACAGATCCCTACTCCTCAAAACAACTCAGACCGCCATTCACCTCCTAATATGCACATTTACTATCTCGCTACAGGCCAAACTCACGCATTTCCCATTCCCTTCAAGACATTCCTTTTATGCCCACAATTGACCTTATTTCGCTTCCATTTTCTTTGGTCTCCCGTCTGTCGATGTTCTCAGCACAGTCACCAATATCTCCTTTTAACCAATAGATATATCATCACCTTTGCCATATGACAAACCTATCTTATGCACTCTCGATTTTCTCGCAATTTACGCCCTTTCTTCATCACCAACAACTTCCTAACACATTCTTTCTTCATTTTTATCAGTTCTTAGCAATACTACCTAAAGATTGTCCATCAGAACAGATTGCACTTAGATCTATACACCATATCTAGTTATCATCGTTATTCACTACCTATATCATTAACTCAGGGTAAACATAACCTTGCAGTAGCAAAACCCTTGCACTCAAAACTTTCTTGATATCCGAGTAAGAATTTTAATGTGGCACCGCCACCTGTTCTACCGAGAATCACAACTTTCCTAGCTACGAGATAGCTCGTGCATGCATCCATGTCCATTTTCTCAATACAGATATATTTCCTATAATATTTAAACTTGGAATATACTATGTTTCTTTCTAATGTATGCTCACACATCAAACTTAACTTCGCACGTGGAACTCATCACTCACTATACCATATCCACCTTAATATTCATATTATCCCCACATTTTCATCCAATAATATTTCTAAATATTTAAACTCTGATCTTTGTTCTAGATATAACTCAATCAGCATAAGACTTTGCACTAGCCGGACCTCATCTCACGCTATCATCAACGATACATATACAATCTTCATACCCCTGCTTTTACACACCACTGCCAAAACTCTATAGCGACAAATCCTTCTCAAACTACCTATCAGATTTGCCAACACAAACGGCAAAAATCATCCGCGCATACTAATAAGCAGGGCAAATCCGCGACTCTCTTTCATTCTCCATCGTCTAAATCATTCCCACTTCCCCTAACACCCCTAACCTCTAATTCTTTCATGACCCTATCCATAATGCAAAATATAAATAAGAAGG
>JABUQX010106171.1:0-7500 GCA_015478945.1 Trachelipus rathkii | reverse complement strand
ACAATTAGGTATATGAGAAAAAAATAGATCTCGGAAGATACTTCGAAAATGATAGAAAAAAACTAAAGCAGGATATAAACAAGTTTGTAGACTTATAGGAAAACCAAAAATTGATAGTCTTGGCAAGAAAAGAAAACAAGTTAAGAGAGAGCCCGAGTAGAGATAAAAGATGCAGAAGACTTGGTCTGGGAGCGGAAAATGATGCTAGAAGAGGGAACACAAAAGAGAGTACAAGATAGCAAAAATATTAACATCTGGTGAAAGGAAAAGATAAAAAAATTATAACCACTATGAAAGGGCATTTTAAGTAGATCCTAAGCCGAGAAAGTGAGGTGGACAGAGTGAACAAAATGGAAGAAAGACCTAGACTGAATGTGGAAGCACAGGAAAATCTGAAGATGGGAAGTGATCCCAAGAGTTTGTAAAGTACAGGCGGAACTTCTGAGGGCTGATCAGGAATTGATGGTGAGAAATTATGGAAGCTCTTGGAAGCCTTCCCAGAGGATGGAGGGAGGGCTTGCTGATCAAATGCTTAAGGGAGACATAGTATGCTGTGACAACTGGAGGGGAATAAAGGTAATCTGTGCTGAGTAAAATTCTGCTGAGGGTGGTCTTGGAAAGAATAAGGAAGCGGATAAATGTAATATCTCAGAGGGAAAGGCGGGTTTCTGAGAAGTTAGATCTTGCATAGACCAGATTAAAACCCTGAGGATATAGCAGAGCAGAGTACTGAATGGAACTATAGTGTTTATATGTCTGGATTTTGAGAAAAAGTTCGATAGTGTGCAAAGAGAGACGACGTTGAAAGTGATGAGAAGGTATGGATTGTTAGAGATAAGAATCATAAAATTCATATAGGAACTATTTTTATAAAGTTGAGAACTAGAGTGATTTGACGGAGCCATTTACAGTAAGCTCGCGCGTGAGACGGATGTCCTTTGTCGTCTGTTATTTTCTTGATGGTAATAAACGGTGATGAGAGAGGTCACCCGGGAGAGGAAGAGAGCGGGATAGAGACTGATGGATTTTTTGGAGGATTTGTGAAATGTCGATGATGTATGTATGTTGGCACAATGGGGAGATGATATGATATAGAGAATCTGAACTGGCTAGAGGAGGAAGCAATGAAAGTGGGTCTTAGGATAAACAGAAGAAAGACTAAAAAAATAAATGGTAGAGATGGTGCTTGAGTTTGATAGAGAACAGTTGGAGAAAGTAAAGGATATCACACATTTGTGAAATGTAATAGGTAATAAAAGTGCAGGGAAAATCGTGAAAGGGAATAAGTAAGGCAAGAATAGCATTTATACATTGTATAAGATTTGGAAATCACTTCAGTTAGCAGAAAGGACAAAGCAGCGAATTTTCAATTGTGATATGGGAGTGTCATGGGAAATGGCAAGTGAAATAAGGGATATAAAGTTCAGAAATTTGTAAATAAATGCTTGAGGAGAATTGGAGCAAGATGGTAAAATCGAAGTTATACGAATGAGGTGTAGAATAAGAATGGACAGCAGAAAACTTAAGAGCAGATTTTGAGGAGGATGTGGAGATGTGTTGGACACGTATTGAGAAGACTACTGGGATATTTGGCAATTACTCTCGGGTTGGAGTGGGATCCACAAGAGAGAAGAAAAAGAGGAAGACCAACATCGACTTGGAGATGACCACTGTTGAAGGATGCAGAGAGAACTGGGGAGTATTGGATGGAAATTAAAGCCATCGCAGTCAGCAGGACGAGATAGCGAGTCATAATGGAAGCTTTATGTTCCTTCGAGGAATGACAGGAAATAAACAAAATAGGTTTATCATCATAAAAATTTGTGACCTAATGGTTAACGAACATGATCTTACTTTGTTGTGTGTCTTTAAGAGTTTAAAGGCATGAGTGCTTTCAGGACAATGTTCTGTCATATTTCTAACGTGTAATTTGGTTTTGCTTTAATTACTTTCACCTTATGTAAGTCAAAGGCCCTTTTCTTTCATCTTCTCAACTTTTATTGTCACTCGTTCCGATCCAAAGATGAAAAACTATAAAATTTGGAAATCTGACACCCAAACAGCACAACTATTTTTTGTAGTTTTATGAATCGTAGATGTCAAACTCACTCTGAATTCTAGTTTCAAATTTAAACAATTATTTTGATATGATATTAGTCAAATTATCTAGGATATTTTTTGTTTCATTTAAAGTTATTATACCTGATCATGCACGTTCTTTGATCGGAATTTTCCCCATGTTTTAGGTATCGACTCTACTACCGTAGTTAAAAGTACTACTACCGTAGTTAAAAGTACCATTTTTATATGCGAAAAACAATAGCAGCTATTTATCATAAGGGCAACGCTAGGGAAGACTACTTTTATCCAAGATTCAGCATTACTATATTCCAAATTATTATAATGTCAACATATATTTTATTTAATTGAAATCAAAATCTAAAATATTTTTTCTTTTGGCTATGACTTTTTTTTTCTATGGTTAATTTCCATATTTTTAATCAATTATTACAAAGGTAATTGTAAACGTTATAACAATGTTACTTGATTTGGTATATCTATGGTTAATTTAGTTAATTTTGGAACTTGACTTGCATGTTGTCCATTCCTGAAACATTAACCGCTTAACAATCCAAACCCACCTCCGTGGCATTGCAGTTGTAATTTAAACCCCAGCTACATATCTTTCTGATCAAATTGACTTTTCGAAGTTTTCTTTATTTTTTATTTTTTTTTAAAAAAAGGGAACAGTATTTTAGCCTTCCATCTGCTCTTATCATGAGAGATTCTCATGATTATTACAATTTGATCTCTTATTTTTCACTGTGAGGAAACATATGTGGTAGGTGCATATTCACCCTTTCATGCATGCACACGTACGCACACTTGTATTTTTCGTTGAGAACGTTGGTAGAATAAAGTTTACTACAAGATCTGTGCAGTCATCACACCAAGTTGCTGTTGTTTGAAACCGAAATATCAGCTACTTCTACATACGATTCTCAGAAGTTCTATATAGCGAATCATCCAAGGAACTACCGTATAATATGATCGGAGTGGGTGCGTTCGGGTACCATAAATCTTTTACAATATTTTTAATTGCTATTTATTAGTTTATTGCTTTTATACATAATTATTTTATTATTTACAATATTTTATTAATGTTTATCTTTTTAAAATGTAATTAATTAACATGAATATATCAAGAGTACTCTTACTCAGTTAATAAAGTGATAAATTGTTTATGAACAATTCCTTTAAAAGCACATGAATGAAATCTTTTTTAACTCAAAAAAATTATCGTATTCTAAAAATATTTTACCCTGCATCTCGACTCGGACTCTGCATTAATACTTGTCAATAATTTATATATTTTTCCTAGTATTTATTTATCAGCAAATATTATATACTTTTTCTTTTTTCTTTATCTACTCTTTCCCCAAGACTGGGGGTAAGGTGCGGTGTTCAGCATTGTGAAAATGAAAAGCGATAGACGATCGGTTCCCTAACAAGCATAGCTTTCGCCTAAATACATCCTTTAACCAACCGACCATGTTAGGAACATTTTAAGGCACCAGATTTCATTTAATGAAAAATCAATTCAACCGATGAGGAATCCAAGATAAACCTTAGGGTGGGCAAAAGAGAAACCTGTTTGGTGGAAAAGAGAGATAAGACATAAATCAACTGAAAGAAAAAATGTTTTACAAATATAAAAGGGTAGTAATAAGGAATACAATTTAGAAAACGAGATTAACAATAGAAACGAAATTAGCAGAAAATAAGAAAGGAAAGAGAATGGTCACAAAATGATGTAGGAAGGAGTAATGGACGGGACATTGTCTTTAATGGTACGGAGACAATTACATTTAGTTGTAAAAAAGTTAACGAACAAACCGGCGCAGGGTCTGCACATATTGAGTTTAACTCAAATTGATTTAATTAGTATTTAAAAATCAATTAAATTTATTTCCTTGATATTATTTAAATCATTATTTTTTTTATTTAAATTTTATTTTTTGATTTTTTTACTTTTATCTTTTTTCTTCCTTTTTTCTATAGATCGCATAAGTACTTGGGAGACATGCACTCATTCAGTGCTAAAGTTCATTTCTCCTAATAAGCAAAATTCAATTTACCAATTAGAACTCGATCATTTAACATAAAGAAATGAATAATATAAAACACTAAAATGTAAACCATATAAAATATATATATACTATATATAATATATATATATAGTATATATAATATATTATATTACTTATAAATATACAAGTAGTATAAATATATATATATATATTTAATATTATATATATATAATATATAATAATATAATATATAATATATATATATAATATACTATAATTATATATAATATAATTTAAATAAGTTATTTAAACAAATAAAACTTAATATTTACTAAACTTATTTTTAATTGGGTATAATAATTAAGATTATTTACTACTTTTTATGCAAATAATAATAAAAAAAGCAAATTGTGCCTAAAAAAATCAAAGAAATAAAAAGATCAATGATTTTTTTGATTTTTTTGAATTTCTTGATTTTAGGCACAATTGCCTTTTTAATCTATTATTTTTGATAAAATTAAGTTAAATATTCCTAATTTATTACCTAATTAAAAATAAGTTAAGTAATATAAATTATATTTTGTTTAACATAACTTATTTAAATTTTAATACTATATATATATATATAAATATACTAGAGAGTATATATATATATATATATATATATATTATTATATATATATATATAGTATATATAGTAATATATATATATATAGTTAAAATATATATATACTATATACTATATAACACTAAAAAGTTTCTATTCTTATATATAAGGAGAGAGAGAGAGATCTGAGTGATCTAATTTTATGTCATTTTTATTGAAAATGATTTGAAACTACATTGATATGAATTTGGCTTATTATATAGAGTTTGTTATTAATAATTGGAGCTTACGATTCATTATATCAGGTTATCAATATCTTGTTAAAATAATGTATTAATTTAGCCAACAAAAAATATAATTTGTCATACTAAGAGGAGATCAACAATAAAATAAAAATAATAAAAAAAATAATGGATTTCTTTTCAATATAAAAGCATTGCCAATTGATTCTATCCGCTAACTGATTAAATCAATTATGGGATGTTCAATCAATGCACACCCTGACGAGACCTATGCGTAACTTAATATAGCTTTTAAAATATTTATTAAAAAGCTACAATAAAACTCTTTCAACGGTCTATCCATAGTTAACTATTAACTATTTTAAGCCTTTGCTAAATTGGGATTTCTGCGCCTATGTCTCTTCGCCTCTTCTTATTGACTGGTTAACAGACTTGCGTTAACGACAATGTCGATTAGTTTCCTATTCACTCTTCGCCTATTCTTTATTCTTTCCTTTATTCCAATCATCCGGGTTTTGTTTCATTTGAATTTTTTTATTATCTTTCAGCCCACCTTAATATAAACAAACAGGCTTTCCCTTCGTCACCTTAATGGGTTTTTCTTTAAAACACACTGACTGATTTTCATTAAAAAATCTCTTATCTGAGTAGATTTTCTGCAAATAAAAACAGATATTAATTGAGGTCATTTAAAACACTTTAATATCAGGATACACCATAGTCCATTTATACTTAAGCATAGCCTATGCCTAAAAATTTGGTCTATCCGCGAAATTTCAGAAATCCTATGGATTTTTTTCGTTATCTGTACGCTGCAAATTTGTGGTCTACCAGATATCTATCATTCAATCTATTAATTCTTTATCTACTCATTGATAATGATCGAGTCTAACTCCTAAATTTCTCTCACTCTAATCTCAATCCCCACGGCGATATTCCTGAGATTCATTGTTATTAGTTATATTATTCAGAAATCAATTATTAATTGTGCATCGTGTCTTGTGGTTCATGGTATCCACCGTTAAAGGAACTCGCTCTAAAAGATAATTTATCTAGCATTACAATTTATTTAAAATATATATAAACTACGATGGTCCGTATTAGACAAGGATATCCACGATTGAGCAATCTGGACAAGACATTTTGATGATTAAAATCACCTCCTTCCATGACTATACTTTCTTTACGTGGCATGCTGTCTCAACCTTTCCTTTTCACAATTTCTGCATCTAATATTTCAATTGACTCTGGCAGGAAGTAATAAAATGCCCCTACTTCTATATGATTTACATTGCATAAAAGGATATTACCCACATACACGAATTCAATATCAGATTAGGTTTTAAAAGTCGGTCATTTAATACAGATTGAATAACTTGCTTTTAAATATAAAGCGCCCATCACCACCACCCTTCTTTCCTCTACGCTGTATAAATAAAGTGACTTATAATTAATTTCATTTCCTGAAAGGAAAATTCATCGATTATTCTTCATTAACCCATGCCTCAGTTATGCAAATAATGTTGTTCTCATTTATGGTATAACTAATCAGCTCATCTTTTTTATTTCTAAGGCTATGAGCATTGTGTAAAAGCATTTGATATTTGAAATGCTGTTATTTTATTGCTAATCACAATATTGACAACTATAACAACACTAGTTTTATTTATCTCACCACTATTACAGTTACCATTGCTATTATTCATATCCAGATTTAGCCCATCACCCCCAACTTTACCTAGTTTTTTGCTAAAACAAGTCTCCAAACTGGTACTGAAAATTGCCCATACATCTTTTACAAATCAAGTGGAACTCCATCTGCTACATGAAAAGATCTTTATCCAGAAATTCTCTCCACAAATCCAAAAACCTAATATTTTCTGAAAAAACATTTCCTAACCCTAAAAACTTGAATCATTTTGGTTTTTTTTTTTATGATTCAATCCCTTTTTTTACAGTATATCCTGTAATTATAAATTTTTTTTTTTTTTTTTTTTTTTTTAAATTCCTAAGGAGTTAACTTTGAAAGGCTATACTATTTTTCCTAAAGAGACTGCTATGCCTGGCTTTTTTTATTCTTCATTATTATTTTTTTTTTTAATATATCCAGTCATTTTTATAAAAATCGGGGTTGAAGCCTCTCTATGGTACTATTACCTTACTTTTCTTAAAAGCCTATGAGATTTTTCAAACTTTATGATGTGGTAATCTAGGATTAGGATTTTTGTTTGTTTTTGTGTCTCATAATTTACTGTTCTTATTATTTTTTTTAGGTGTGTAACTTTTTCCCTAAAGACTTAAATTATTTTTTTAAAAGTATATCCTATGATTTTAATTTTTTATATAAAAAAATCCTATGAGAGTTTTAACAACTTTTGGAAATTGTAACTTTGCTAATAGTAGCGCAGAGGGGCTTTACACCCCAATTTTTATAATCATAGGATATACTCAAAAAATAATAATGAAGAATAAAAATAAAAAATTGGGCAGTCTCTTAAGTAAAAAAAAGTTACAGCCTCTCAAAGTTATTAAACTTTTATAGGATTTCTTAATATAAATT
>JABUQX010106170.1:5000-17500 GCA_015478945.1 Trachelipus rathkii | reverse complement strand
GCTGATATTTACTATAGCTGTTCCTCCAATGCAAAAGAGTTGCCTATTAGTGATTAAATAAATCTTTTGTTGCAAACAAACATTGAGTAAACAAACATTAACCATACGTTAATAAATAAATATTGTACTTACAAATGTTTTATATTTATCACCAAGATATATTAACTGCGAAACTTTGGAAAATAAATTATAATAAATAAACGCTTACCTGTAAGCAATATCTAGCAATGATATCGAATGCAAAACTCTTTACAAATGCATAACTGCAGACGACACACCTTGATATATCAATGCATATATGAAATATAATTTACTCACACTTTCTTAGAGAGACACAAACTTAAATACATTAATTTTTACAATAAATAATACAGCAATATTTATACTTCGAAAACTATATCACCATATTAAATTTAGAACCAATATTATAATTACTTTTGTAACAAAACACAAAACAAAGCACTTCTTGCCTACAAAAATACACCATCTAACATATAATAAACATCGATCGAGACGTATGAGGCATCGCAGGTACCAACTTTATACACCTTTGGTCAACAACAATAAAAGCGGAAAAGATCCAAATTATTCTTCTTTTTACTATTTATATGAATCCGAGTAATATAGATTACGACTATCAGCGAATCAAAACCCTTAATAATAGCAAGTAGAATGCTGTATACAATTATTAATTAAATTAGTAAAACAAATATATACAAGACATCTGAAGGGAGGGCGTGGTTGGTATCCCTTGGATATTACACTATTTCTCAAGAAATAACAACCTCTCATTCCAATCAGAATAAAAGTATTAACGAAAATCGAAGATTATGCGCTTCCACACCCTTTTAACAAATATGCATTTATTTAATTTTAAGAAATAAAATACTTATTTATATATATATAAAACCATTTACATATATATAGTAATACGCAGTTTCCTTTTATAATCGTTTAAAAAATATTAATAATAATAATAATAATAATAATAATAATAATAATAATACTAACTAAAGCATTGATAACAACGACCAATGACAATTCATATTTTAAGAGTGAGGCTTAAAAGATGAGTTCTCATTGGTTATTGTTTCTCCTTACAATATAACATATTTACAGAAGTTTGACCGGGCCTCGCGGCATACATGAGGTATATAGGCAAAAATAATAAATAACATTGCAATAGCAATACGTGACCTTTACTCTAAAACAAATAAATGAAAATCAATTTATACACTTCATGTACACTACGTTACAATATATATAAAGGAAATGGAGAATATTGGTACAACATTGCTTTATATACATGATGATATAACATTGGTTTCATTTTCACAGTGCTCCTTCTTCTGTAGTGGCTTCTGAAGACGTTTTCAAATTTTCAATACTTTATTTAAAAAATAAGCGTTATTTTCCATACTATTTTGTCCCAAATTATCCAACATGATTTAAATGTATCAAATAAAAATGATTTGCTTCAAGTAAGGGTTTAATAAGGAATAAAATATATATCTGCAGATGAAAACTGCATTTCATTCAATCGGAAAATTTTAAAATATGTTTATCTACTATATATATATATATATAACGTATATATATAAATATATATATATATTTATATAAATATATTTATATATATAGATATCTTTATATATATATATATATATATATATATATATATATATATATATATATATATATATATATATATATATATATATATTTATATATATATATAATATGAACAGAATGAAACTTCCTAGAGTGATGTAGAATTCAGTTCCAGATTCCGGGCTAGATGGAACTTACATCATTTGATATCTTTTAATATATATATATATATATATATATATACTATGCTATAACTATATATATAATATATATATATATATATATAATATATATATATATATAATATATAATATATATAATAACTAATATATATATATATATAATAAAAAAACCCAGAAAATAGAGAAAAAAATTTAATAATGATAATATATATATATATATATATATATATATATATATATATATATATATAATAATAATATATATATATAATAATAATAATAATAATAATAATAATAATAATAATAATAATAATAATAATAATAATAATAATATATATGTAATAATAATATATATAGATATCGACAGAAGACCCAAAATTAATATGTATTCCCGGCACCAGTTGAGAGGAACAATTAATATCACAAGGCACATCCACTTACCCACGAGGATGTATATATATGTATATGTATATATATATATATATAACTATATATGTATATATGTATATATATATGTATGTAATATATGTATAATATATATATATACTGTATATATATATATATAGTAGTTGGCACCGGTTTGACCGCTAGCCTTTTCGATATGAAGGAATAGAGATATAGGTCTGAAACTTGGAATATAGTCTATATGGGATAAGGACGAATCCGTGTAATTTTCAGTCTATAGGATGTATATAGAGGGGGACGAGGGTGGACGCCGATATTGCGCTTACGCCCTTGTGGCGTGATCTGCGATGGGTGAGTTTAGGCCTAACGAGCGTTTGGGCGACCGACCATTTGGAGGTCAAACAGACCGAAGGTCTGTTTGACCGACAGACACAGACTGAGTGCGCGTGATTATTATTATTATTATTATTATTATTATTATTACGTCGAGGAAGTGATCCCCGAAGGGGATCACTTCTGATCCTGTAAGGGATCGTTTTACTCCGGACTTTGGATTCCGCCGCTGTTTCTTCTTCGCATCCAGTTCTGAGTCCGATATATATCTACATGGGTTAGAGTTAACGTATCGCTTTCAAACTTGGTATATGTTCTATGAAGGTGATAAACTGATCCCTGGCAAGTTTTGGTGACCATAGGTCACCCCTAAGGGGGTGCTGCCCCCTTAGCGCCAAGGTCAAATTCGTCCTGAAAACCCTGTTAGGCTTAACGAATTGGAATGAAATTTGGATGTGATTTATATGATGACGCAATCTCGTCGGAGCCGAGATTACGTCCCTCTGCATCCTCCCCTGGAAGGGGGGACGCTGCCCCCTCTCTAAAAAATTAAAAATGATCGTAGAAGACTGAAACTTGGAGAAAGGTTGAAGGAGTCAGAGTCTGAGACGGAGTCGGAGTCGGATTCCAGAGACCCCTTTGGAGGGGGGTCCCCCTTTGAAAATAGAAGAAGAAATGCATGGAATGCAAAACAGAGGAAGGATGAGGAAAGAAGAAGAAAGGAAGAATGAGGAAAGATGAATAAGGAGGGAAAGAATGGAGAAGGAATCTGACTCAGAGGAGTATGAGTTGACAGATGCATCGGTGCTGGCTCCGGTTTGGTGCCGAGTTATTAAATATTTGTGTAATAATACATTATTTTTGTTAAAATAAATATGTTTATAAGGATGTAGATCTCAACTAAGGATGTTTGAGACTCCCTCATGAGCAAGAAGGTAGCGTCATCAGGCTCCTGGTCGATGCGGGGGCGCGCCCGCAGGCGCGCCAGCCAGTGCAATCCGCCGCGAAACCGGCGCGTGCGCGCGCCCGCCGGCGCGAACCGACGCGTGTGCGCGCCCGCAGGCGCGCCCGCCGGCGCGATGCGCCGCAGAAGTGCGCATCGCGGTCAGAATTTCTACTACAATTTCATTGTTTCATACCCTAAAGCAGTAAATCAGTAAATCAAACCACCATCCAACCACTCTCCTGTCCATCTATGATCTATTGATCTATTGATCTATTGATCTATTGATTAAGGTCAAATTTTTACTAAAAATTTTCATGTTTTACATACCCTAAAGCAGTAAATCACTAAATCAAACCACTATCCAATCTCCCTACTGACCATCTGTGATCTATTGATCTATTGATCTATTGATCTATTGATCTATTGATCTATTGATTAAGGTCAAATTTTTCTTTCGTATAAATAAGTTCTCTGGATAAAAGAAGGAAAAGAAAACAGGTTTTTATTTTAAAGCGTTTATAACATAAGAGCAAACTACATAATCGTTAACATATAAATTTTTAGCATCAAATATATTTACAATTTTATTAAAAGAAACATTATTTAAAAAACATATAATAAAATAAATACAGTATACACCACATAAATTAGACCTGATGGGCTGCACAGGAAAACATAAAGTCTTAACATATTGAACATTATTATATTTTAAAAAAGATGTTACATAATGATTACTAAACATAAAATCTAAATGCAGAGAGTCAAGGAAATATACAACATTATTTTTATTCTTATACACAGCTATCCAATGTCCATTGCTCGAAACATCCCTAGGAGAAGTGTTGAAGATAAGGCCAGAGTCGGTATCCAACTTCACAGCATCGAGTTCATTACATGCGAATACACCTAAAAATCTTCTTTCGTTTCCGAAGGCATTTAATATCTCTTCTTCATTCATCATTAATAATTCAAGATTATATTTCGTACTCTGTCAATCTCAATGATTTGGGGATGTTCAAGATACACCAGAACCGAGATTGAGGATGTCAAACTTTGTCCAAATTTGAGACTCAATCCTAATGTTCCTTTTCTTAGAATATTGAGATGATAAGCATTACAAGCTGAAAGATCAGCAGTGAGATCGTATGCATATAAATTACTGTTTTCAGCATAAGTCTGAGATCAACACCTGTACCGTTATCGCTGCAAGATACAGTATTTTCAAATAAATCGTAAAAAGGACGCGAACATTGAGAATATGAGTCTTCGTAAATCATCTCATAATCACGACCGTATGGTTGACCATTCACGTGTAAACTGATACCTCTAAGTCCGAAATGGGTAAATTTAAAGGCTGACTTTCCATAGTTTCCAGAATACGCATTGTGTTCTACAATTCCTATTATTACCTTCTGAGGTAAGTTACCGTTGACAATGTTAGGTATATTAATGCTCGATAATCCTTGGGTAAAGTTAAAAATTTTAGTCTCAATTCTCTTGATTGGATATTTGGCTGTATCGGTCAAAAGAGATTTCTCTATTTCCATATGTTTAAGGGGCGATAATTTCACTTTACGTATATAAAGATAAGCATCCAATAATTTAAAGATAGGCTTTGGTGCAGTAGTTGTGGCTAAAACATTGCTTTCAACATTACGAGCAAATTGAGGTGTAAATCTAGTTAACCTGATGCGGGTGTCCACTGATGGTAGAATAAGTCTTTCTTGAGAAAATATATCTCCATTTACACGACCATAATATTCATACGTGTTATTTTTAGATTTAGCTGCATGGGCTCTGTGTTTCTCTGCATCTTTTAAATTGTAATAGCCACATGATTGCAGATGAGATTCCTTTGCATCTTGAGAATAATTTAGTAAAGTTTCAATATAACTTCGATAAGGGTAACTTGCAGCTGATGCTCCTAGAGATGTTTCATTTAAAAACACCTCAAGTTGATTAAAACATGTATACAGGAAATTTGTCTCTGTGGATACTATGTGGTCGGTTCCTGTGAGATCTGAACCATCCTCATTTACTAACTTGGTCTTCAGATATAAAAACATTCGAAGGGTCAAGATATTGGTCAGAAGTGCCTGGGATATTGAATTCGAGAGGTAAATCAGTTTTTGTGATGGCATGAACAGGATTAACACTAATAAAGGAGGATTCACTCACACTGATCTGTGTAGGGTTCACTGAGAAGAGATCCAATTCACTCTTACAACAATCTGGACTGGAAGGATGGAGGAAATGCATCTTGCTGGTACAATCGCTAGATGTATAATGAGGAGAGCTCTGTTTAAACATTCCTTATATACGAAATAGTTACAGGTTGTCACTTAAACATACCTTATATACGAAATAGTTACAGGATGTTTCTATTTATGTAAAAAGTTACCACTTAACAATGTTATTAAAGAGCAAACACGTCAATACACTTTTTCTTTAGTGGGCCTTTCCTATTCCTCTTTATAGGTTTTTTACGGTAACCTACACCTTGACCAGTCATCTTACGTCGTATTTTCCTTTTAACATCATCTAACATTTCGTCAGAAGCATCGGCAAGTCTACGTTTTACTGCTGTTCGAGGGTTAACACCACCCATAATATCTTGGAAAGTATCTATACCTGTTCTAGCTACTTTTTTAGCAAGGTATTTACCTCCTGATTTAAACAACGGGATAGCACGTCGAAACAGTGAAGCAAAAAATCCACCTAAACCATATCCTCTCTGCATTCTTGAACCCCTGAAGACTCTTTCTCTTTCCATTATTATTATTATTATTATTATTTAACGGAGCTTCTTTCTTATATGTACTTTACACACAGCTGTCCCAACTGTAAATGGATATGGTTTACCTTCTACGTCTCTTATATACACCCTTACGGTCTTAAAATGAGCATTATTCAAAGGTATATAGTGCACACTAGGGAAACTTATAACTCTTTCATCTTTAGGAAAATGTATCACTCTAAGTAGCTGAGCCTTAGTGTTTCCTACATACTGGGGCTCAACAATATCGCTGTAAACATATGCTACACCGGGGTCTTGTAACATCTTTGAAGGCTCGCACACAAAATGTAACGAATCATCGCTGTTATTTTTTGCAACAAGCTTATCTATATACTCTTCCATAGAGGGGATATAACGTATTAATTCATTCAGAGGTGTTTTGATATCGTTAATGCTCAATATTGTGTCATCACGTAGGTAATTACATTTACGAAACCAGTCGGTAGTGCGGAAAATAAATAAACTTCTATCTTTTAGGTTTACTCGAGCTTGAGATTTTAAAGTGATTAACACATTGTCATCGTTGAATGTTTTATTAACTAGAAACACTAAATCTTTACATATACGACTTGATCCAAATTGTTTGTTTAAGTCTATGAACACATCGGTAAGAGATTTATAGAGACCTCGGTTTATTACATATCTTTCAAAGAAATATTCTTTACCAGTTATCACAATAATATCCATATCTGTGTTAATTTTTAATACATCTTTAACATGTTCAACATTTCTAAATATCATAAATGCCATTTGTGATTCCGGCATATTCTCAATACGTGCATCTAATATCATTTCACATAACCCTACTTCATACATTTCTCGTTCGAGTTTTAAAGGACTCAATAACTCTGTAGTAAAGTCTGATATTTTATTTTCAGGATATAGATCCATAGAAGCCGATGACGGCAGCGTTAAATAGAAATGATCTTCACTCTCCATGTTCGCAAAGTAAACTGATCAATGTTTCTTAATTTCACTAGCATTTATATAACTATTAAACTTCATTGGATAACCTATCCATTTGACAAGATATTGTTTATTTTTACCTTTCCCTTTAGATCCTAATATTTTTTCTATTTTATATTCGTGACTCTTAGGATCAAACTGTATTTTCTGTATTTCTTGTTTATAGAATCCACCTTTTATTTTTTCACCATCTAAATCCTCAAGATAGTATAATTTTAGCCTGTCTCTAGGGAATTCTCTGATGGTCTCTACTTTAAAAACTTCTCTTGACCATCCAGCTTCATATCCTTTTCTGAAATTTTCGTCAGTCCTGGATACTCTTACATAATCTCCAGCTTTAACATTCGTGTTATCTTTTATTTTTCCCTTGGGGATGATAGGCACAACAGGTTTCGTCTTCACCATCTCTATAGGGGTATTCTTAAGTGTTCTGTGATAAGACCGATTATAGGAGTAAGCCAGGTCTTGTAGTATATCGAAATATTTAAATGTATTCATCTCGTAAAATACCTATGCATTCTTTTTCTTTATAGTCTCTGTACTCTTCAACTATTGCTGCTTACTTAACTGAAAATTGTGTTGTATAACCCTATGTCTACTCGGTAAACTAATTTCTTGAACTTCTTTACCTAAAATTCTGAACTTTACTGTCCATATCATTTGAGGATATCTGCCTTCTTCATTTATAATTTCTTTGACAGCTGTTGTAGCAACAGTCTTTGATTTTTATCTTTTAAAACCCTTAACCATAAGTATCTGGAATAAACATCTATCACAAAAAGAATATATTGATAACCTTCATTGTAAGATTTATATTTTATATATCGGTTAAGTCTATTGCCATACGTATCTTAATGTGTTCTATGGTTATGTAAAAAAAAATTTTCGTATAGGTTTATGAAGGGTAAATGCATCCTCGCCTTCTAAATATTTTTTCAATTCTTTTTTATTAATTTGTGGAAACTTCGATGCAAACCTTGAAAAACCTCCGTAACTGTATGGTTGTTTCACATCAAAGTAATATTTATCGACCACTTCCTTAGCCTCCATGATTCACAATGACATTAACAATAAAAATTATATTCATTTATACTGAAAGGTGATATAAAAACCAAATGGATATATGAAATATTTTTTTTTTTTAATTACATCATATATTAAATATTTTAAATAAAAATAAAAAAAAAAAAACATAGCAAGTGTATACAGAAAGATAACATAGAATATATGCATAATTTTAAATTACAAATAATACAATCATATAAAAATTATGAACTAATCCATTTTGATGCGATGTGTGGTTTTTTTCCTATTCTTCCTACACTTGAAGGTAATGTGCTTCTACTTAACAACTTTAATCTATCCGATGCAAAAGAAGTACCAGAGGGGCTTGCATCAGGTCTAGGAGATATTGGAAGATTACAGTCAGCTATCTTTTGTTATATTCAGGATTAAAGTTCAGAGGAAAATATTGAAAGTTTGAAGTTCTTGTTTGATCCTGTTCCATACTGCTACAGGAGCCTTCTTCCAATCACGAGAGAGATCGGATATCAAGTCAACAATATTCGATCCAGCTATGACTTCTCCCTCAATAATGATTTGACCGAGTTCATTCCATGTAATCTGATCTTTTAAAATATTATATAGAGCTATACCCGTTTTCTTACTCCTCATTGGCAAGCTTTCCTTGAGTACATGTTTAAAATTATCTTCTCTTTTCACACGGGCTTAGTATCAGCTGCTAAGAGCCGAATCTTCCTTTTGGTGATTTAATAAAAACTTTTAGATCTACTCAATTTTTTGTATAGCATGTTGATATAGATCTTTTTCATGAATGTTACATAGAGTTTTAATATTTTTGATGCAGTTCTTCTCGTAATTATTATCTGTTCAACTTGAGGATCATATAAACTCAAAGGCTGCTGTTGAATCAATGGTTGATAAGGGTTATATCCGACCTGTTGCAGTTGATGGCTTGATTGAGGATGCTCAAATGTGTTGTTGTTGTGCTGATGATGCTGTGTTGTTGTTGTTGTTGTTGTTGTTGTTGTGTTTGTTGTTGTTGTTGTTGTTTATTAGTGTTGCAGACTTGGTGTTAATATTTCATCTTCTCATAATCGCTGTAAGGTAAGACCCACTACCTTCTTCACACGGAGCAAGCCACTTGGTTATCAGGGGTGCTATAACGGAAAAGAGTAAAGGCAGGAACACACCTCCACCTTTCTGTACAGCTTCTTTTTATTTTTAAGCTTTCTTACGTTCCCAGCAAGTTTTTTTGATGTTTCTATGACGACGTAGCTTTACCTTCTGAGGTCTGTTTAAGGAACATTTCCTTTTATAAGATTTTACTTACGTCTGCTATACATTGTATAAATTTTTCATCTTCACAGATCAGTTTACGTTTTTTAGAAGGTTTCAGGTTTTTAAATTTTTTCATAAGAGGTAAATAATCTGCCACTAGAGTACTCATTATTCAGGTATGTATATTGTCTCAATCTGTTAGGTAAGATATTTGTACGCAGTAACACTCTATGCGTGTTCTTAGGATAAAGCTCACAGAGTAAATAACAGTGAGGAATAGATGTAACTTCTTTATATACTTTTTAGGAACTTTTTACGTTGAGTAGGGAACATTTGGGAACACATTGATCTGACTCATATCCCTTCTTTGACCGAACAAGATTAAATACTGCGTGTTTTAAAGACACATTCCCTCATATACTTATTCGTGTGAAAGATATTCTGGTTATAAAAAATTCTGTGATGTTTAATGATGAGAGTAAACAGTTGAATATTTCTGCTATATCCTCATTCAATTTATGCAATCAAATCATCAAGGATTATAATTTATGTTCCTGGTAAACATGAAGGAGCTTTTATGATATAACCCTTCATGGAAATTGGATTAACATCTTTGTTAATCTTTAAACTTTTTCTTGATAAACACTGGTAACACCAAATGATTTAACAGGTTGTTGTTTCAAAAATCTAACCTCTTTTAAATGTTTAATAACAGAAAGGTTTTCCCGCAACCTGTAGGACCAGGACACAAGACAAGTAGCTGGAGCCCGGAACATAAATTTACTAACGTCCATTCTAGATTGTGACACCCGAACACTAATGAATAAGAAAAGGTTTGCATTATATTATAAATGGTTCACTAGCTCAAATTAAGAACAATTAGATTCGTGGATGAGAAGGATAAGGAGGGGAGGATACTGGGATCTGTGATTTACATGATTTACTGTTGTATGGTATGTAAATATGACCTGAATCAATAGATCAAATAGTCAATAGATCAATAGATCCAATAGATCACAGTATGGTCATTAGGGATAGAGTGGGTGGTTTGATTAAATGATTTACTGATTGGGTATGGGAAAACATGAAATTTTAGGTAAAAATCTTACCTTAATCAAAGATCAATATAAATCAATAGATCAATAGAGATCAATAGATCAAAGATCAATAGATCAATAGATCAATAGCACAGATGGTCAGTAGGAGGGTGGTTGGATGATGGGATGATTTAGTGATTTACTGATTAGGGTATGTAAAACCATGACAATTTTAGTAAAATTTGACCTTAATCAATAGATCAATAGAATCAATAGTCAATAGATCAATTAGATCACAGATGGTCAGTAGGGAGGATGGAATGATGGGTTGATTTAGTGATTTACTGTTGTTTAGGGTATTGTAAAAACATAAAAATTTTAGTAAAAATTTGACCTTAATCAATAGATCAATAGATCAATAGATCAATAGATCAATAGATCAATAGATCAATAGATCACAGATGGTCAGTAGGGAGATTGGATAGTGGTTTGATTTAACTGATTACTGATTTAGGGTATGTAAAACATGAAAATTTTAGTAAAAATTTGACCGTAATCAATAGATCAATAGATCAATAGATCAATTAGATCAATAGATTCCAATAGATCAATTAGATCACGATGGTCAGTAGGGAGAGGTGGATAGGGTTTGATTTAGTGATTACTGCTTTAGGGTATGTAAAACATGAAAATTTTTAGTAAAAATTTGACCTTAATCAATATCAATAGATCAATAGGTCAATAGCATCAATAGATTCAATAGATCAATCAGATGGTCAGTAGGGAGATTGGATAGTGGTTTGATTTAGTGATTTACTGATATAGGGTATGTAAAACATGAAAATTTTCAGTAAAAATTTGACTTAATCAATAGATCATAGATCAATAAGTATCATAGATCAATTAGATCAAAGATCCACAGAATGGTCATCAGTGGGAGATCTCTCGCAAATAGTTGGGTTTGATTTAGTGATTTACTGCTTTAGGGTATGTAAAACATGAAAATTTTAGTAAAAAATTTGACCGCGCATGCGCCCCTTCGGCGGCGGTTCGCGCCGGCGGGCGCGCCTGCGGGCGCGCACACGCATGCGGATTCGCGCCGGCCGGCGCGCCTGCGGCGGCACGCGCGTCAGTCCGCGCGCCGTGCGCGGCTGCGGCGAGAGCGGCTGCGCCGGTTTCGCGGCGGATTGCACTGGCTGGCGCGCCTGCGGGCGCGCCCCCCCGCATCGAACAGGAGCCTGATGACGCTACCTTCTTGTCATGAAGTAGTCTCAACACCTTTAGTTGAGAATTCTCACATCCTTATAAACATATATTTTTAACACAAATATTGTATTATTATACAAATATTTACTATCCCAGCACCGCACTGCACCGGATCCAGCACCGATGCATCTGTCAACTCATACTCCTCTGAGTCAGATTCCTTCTCCATTTTTCCCTCCTTATTCATCTTTCCTCATCTTCCTTTCTTCTTTCTTTCCTATCCTTCCTTGTTTGCATTCATGCATTTCTTCTATTTTCAAAGGGGGACCCCCCTCCAAAGGGGTCTCTGGAATCCGAAACCCACCCCGGGACTCCGACTCCGTCTCAGTCTCTGACTCCTTCAACCTTCTCCAAGTTTCAGTCTTCTACGATCATTTTTAATTTTTTAGAGAGGGGGCAGCGTCCCCCCTTCCAGGGGAGGATACAGAGGGACGTAATCTCGGCTCCGAAGAGATTGCGTCATCATATAAATCACATCCAAATTTCATTCCAATTCGTTAAGCCCTACAGGTTTTCAGAACGAATTTTGACTTGGCGCTAAGGTGGCAGACCCCCTTATGGGTGACTATTGGTCACGCAAACTTGGCAGGATCAGTTTATCACATTCATAGAACATATACCAAGTTTGAAAGCGATACGTTAACTCTAACCCATGT
>JABUQX010106169.1:20000-39664 GCA_015478945.1 Trachelipus rathkii | reverse complement strand
TAGTTTTTATAGTACAATACACTTTTTCTACAAAAATTTAAAAATTAACACAGAATTATATTTACAAACTCTTGCTAGACATATTCTTTCTAACGTTTCGTGAAATGGAACCAAGATTACATTTTGAGTAAAACGTACAGTGTCACTGAAAAAGAAACGCTAACACATGTTCATTGTTTTTGTGTCGCTTATTAATCTCCGAGCCCCAGCAAAGCGACGAGTCCACGCTGCGATTTATAACTGGAAAAAAATTTCAAAATTCTTACACAATTGAACCGGTGCAACGGGATACGTTATGGGAGGGGCCGGCGTCAATATGAACCCGCACGTTCGAACTTCAAGCGACTTCAACGACAATACCTATTGATATACCTTCACAGGCCGGGATTTCCCTGATGTGACTCTGAGCCGGTAATACCGATAAAAAAAAAAAAATGATAAGGGCGTTGTATAGTAGTCCTAGACAAAGTAAATCCTTGCCAAAAAAAAAATAAAAAAGCAAAAATCAGTTAACGGGATCATGCGGAAAAGAGTTGAAATGGGAGGAAGATAAGTGAAAATGAAATGTATGGAACGGTAAAAATGAAGACAAACTATTTCAGTAATGTATAATAAAGATAGTAAAGATAGCAATGGCATTAAGAATTGTACTTTTGAGGAGACCATATCTTAATCATACAATATTTCAAATTTTTTTTATTTCTTTTTCTCTTTGTCAATTTTTGTGTTGAATGGGTTATTCTGAAATACAACACTATTATTTTCCCAAGGGTACTTTACTTTGTAAATTACGAACATTCCCCCAATTGTCTAGTTTATAAACAGTGATGTTCCAAAGTCGGATATTTGTTAGTTCTAATTCTTTTCTTACAAAAATCCCTGAAATTATAAATCCAGCTACTGACAACTTTACCATTCCGATTCCATGGCAGACGTTTCCTTTAAGCTACGTTATATCGTATCACCTTGATATTCTCTGCTGACTTGATCAAACATCATGGTTATTACGGATCTTCATTCCCAACTATTAAGCCCGAACTCGCCGTACGTAGAACTTTTTGCCTATTTATTTCAAGAAGAAAATCCTTCCCTTGCATATCAGACAGAATTGATTAAACATATAGAATCAAGATAAAATGAACCAAATAGAACAGCACATATATACTCTTCCGAAAGAATTTTGCCCCATGCCCCTAAAGGTACAATTTTTCGGTTTTCACTTAACTTTTTTTGTTTGCACGTGACTTTAAATTACCAAACTTGATTATATTCTGGAATTAAAATGTTTCTCGCAGGTCTTCGCAAGAATCATTATATTGCAATTAAATCAATTATTTTTGTCGACTTTGCGATTCAACATATTCCGATAAACCAAATTCTGAACAGGGAAATCAAATTTCTATTTTCCCAAAAGGTATTTGACAATCAATCAAAGAAGGCGCTCTATGGAGCTACAAGCCAATATTCCTAAGCTTTAAAACAGGAGTGTTTTAGTGGTCATTGAATTAGCAAAAACCATCCAAATATAAATCCTCTATAGATAAAGTTGTATATCGTAAAATCATCTGAGTTAAATAATTATAACGACATTTGATATTAGGGTGTATATCATATGCTTTATGTTATATTATATATTTATATAAATATATACTTAATAATGATAATAATACTAATAATTGTTAGCTATATATATATATAATTTTGTTAATAATATATATATTATAATTATATAAATATTAACAGTAAATTGTTTATCCATACAAATGCATAGTATGAATTTTGAAATAGATTATATATTATATTATCTGAATTAAATACAAAATATATATATCTTTGTGTACATAATACTTTATGAAGATGAAGATGAGATGAAGAAATATATATAAAACTAGTATAAAGATCATACTATATATCGGTAATACTGTTGAGAACAAGAGGCCGGAGGCCCCAGACCATTTAGAGGCTTTCCTTAAAATAGAGGTTGTAGTTCAAAAAAATAAATGCTTGGCATTTATGAATTAGCGACGGTGATCTGGTATCGTAGACATTACCAAGGGACGTTTTATGGGGGGGGGGGGTTTTTTTAATAAATTTATGTGTGTTATATAGGTAGGCAATGCTTTGCTGCTTTGGACGAGCAGCATTATAAACTTGATATTCCAGAGGTTTACATCCTTAACAGTATAATTAAGATCTTAAAGGCATAACCACAAAAACAAGTGTCAAAAGATTGGAACATCGGGGACAGCGTGAGACCACCATACAGTCTGCGCACGTATTATAGCTTGCCACTAAAGTAATTCTATTTTTCTTCACAAAACTTCATTTATAAGGAGTTTTTCTGAAACTTGTAAGATATTTTTTATGTAATCAAAGAACTATAATTGTGTTAGGGTCGCAAAAGGTAAAAGTTTAACAACCCTGTCTTTTTTCTACAAATACAACAAAATGTTCTTTCCAAAAATAAGTTCTATAGATTCAATGAACCTTTCCTACTTAAATTTGCAGAAGTTTATTTTCTGAGAATGTATAAAATAAAAATGTTTTCATGATTAAGAAATACAGTGTGTGGTGGTCGCTGTACCTCACGATATCTTACCCTTAATATACTATAATATAATCATGGAGTTAATCATATTAAATTTGAATTATATATATATATAGTATAAGATATATATATAATATATTATACTATAGTATTTCTGACCATATAGTATAAATTTTATATATATATTATTATATATATATATATTATATATATATATAATATATATTATATATATATATATATATATAATTAGTATATATATATATATATATATATAAAACTAAAAAAATGATGTATAATGAAAGTATTAATACAACATAGGATTATTCAAAAATTGATTATATATAAGGATTAATATGATACACAGAAAATATGTATTTCTACTACACGACCCTACGTAAGTTTAATATTACGACGGCGGATGTGTTCATTGCGGATATATCATATTGATTTGGTCACATAAGAGTCATTAACACGTCCTTTGTCGCGATCTTCGGTATATTCAAAAATTTCGTATATATTCTCAACCTCGTGGCGGTCGAGCTTATGCTGGTTAGAGGACGAGACCGGACCCACAGATTTTTCGTATGGTCGGAGCGCCAAAAATTTTAAGGTTTCCGACTCTTGCGATTTAGCCCAAAAATTCTAGTTCAGGAAAATGATAAGTTAAGTTAGTTTTTTAAGAAATTCTTGGTAGTTGGAAAGCTTCTGGAATTATACCAGATGCTTGCCACTAAACAATTTGTCTTAAAAAAAAGACTTATAATTAAATTTTTCTGAACTTAGAAATTTTTTGAACTTTAAAAAATTTACGGTCTCAAAATGTGTGGGTCGTTGTATTGAAGCGTTTAATTACATAAAATTTCTAGTGAGATTAACATTAATTATTTATTATCCAATATATATATATATGAGTGTAGATTGAAATTTAATTAATATTAGTTCATAAAATAGTTGAAATATTAGATATTATTTAAATGTTACTTAATTTATGAATAATATATATACATATATATATATATATCAATAGTTTAAAACATATAAAAACTATGTGTAGATTTTTAAATACAAATCAAGTGATAAAATTGTGCACGTATATATATATTAACTAGCTAAAATAATGGCTTAAGATTTTTAATAAAATGAGATTTTGGTTATTATTAAAAAAGGTATAAATATAAAACTACAACTATATCTGGGTCACAAGCTGCTCTAGACTCAGACGAGCCCTCAATTTTATTAAGAACAGAAGGTTAAACCATATATCAATAACCCATATCTTTACCCAATAAGTTCAAGATAAAAATTTGCTAAGTCTCTTAGAAACAAGTTAAAGAGGATTAGTAAGTTTTTATAGTGATAAGAAAAAAAAAAACATTGTTTTAGTGGAAGACTTCTGGAATATATGCCAGAAGCTTAGCGTATAACTATACATAAACATAAATACCTCTCTCATAAGAGCAAAGCCTATTTAATAATAAAACTATTAAACGATCCTCTCTCTCAATCACCGTTAAACACTTAGAGGTATAGAAATTTATAGGAATACATATAGAAAATTAGGTTATGGTCTGTACTCAAAGTGTGGTGCCAGATGCAGACGTAAGGAGTCCCACGATTTTCTACACTCTCTACTTCTGTACTTAAAGGATTCATTACCGATCCAGCATTGTATTCTCACAGTTTGAAAATATTAATATTTATAAAATTGAGTATAATATAACATATATGATGCTTGTTATCGTCATATACTGGAAATGAACCTTTATATTTAGATCCTGGTAATATATTAGGTGCTTATATAAAATAAATTATGAACATAAGAGTCTACCAAAAAAATACTTATCCTAAATTTAGGCCTAAATTTAGGCCTAACGCAGTTTGTATTGGTTTTTGTCTGTTTTTTGTGCACCACATATGTGTACAGAAAAAAAGGTCAATCCATAGTTACCTTGAAGTATTACTTGACCATGGAATTAGGCCTAATATCGCCCGCGGGGTACAAAAGGCTTATCTAAATCTTAGCCTAAAGTGTGGTATTTTCAACAATATTTTTTTTCTAAGTGAGATATACTGAGCCGACGGTACAGTTTTACGTTATCTGTAAGGAGTGGCGGGTTGCATTTTTGCTGGCTATTTTGTGTATACTCTTCTAGCGTGCATATGATTCATATTCGGTCAAATGATACCATACAGATAATAAAATATAATAATAATAAAGAAAATCGAATTATTTAAAAAAAACTTTGAAATTATTATTTATTAACCAATTTGATGCGAATAATATAAAGGGGCTGACAGGGGTAAAATCACTTAGTTATTTACTTAAATAAAAACCTAGAGTGATTTTAAAAAAATTATATGTGATGTTAGATGAGAAGAAGAAGAGAACTATAGATTTTCTGTTGTATTTTTTTATGCTTATTACCATTGGTAAAGAATGAGTTCTTAAGCAGATGAAGGACATCAGTGATTTCAATAAGAATAGTAAACAAAAATAATACGCCGGTTGGCCCAGTGAGCTATATCATGCTAGACTTATACCAGCTGATGATATATTCCATAATTCTGTATATCTCATACGGAGTAGTACCAATATACTTGTATAGCTGAATGATACACAGTATACGTCCTATTGGAACAGGCTATACTTTTATATAGATATACTAGATGAAGCATTGTACCTTATCTATGATATTTATATATTAATATATTATCATAATACTTAGATTATATATTGGCTATTATAATGGTACGTATATGGTCATTATAGTTCTATATTATTAAATCAGGTTCATTATGTTTGCTGTAATTAAAAATTTATTAACTGAAGTTTCAAATAAAAAAATATTCTAATCTAATAATGAATTAATAAAAGTGTTTATAGGTGTTAAAGAAAATATTAATTTTAAGATATATATATTCTTTTAAGATGTAACTAGTGATAAATAAATTCTAGGTAAATGACAATCGTAAATTAAATCAACTGTTTACAGAAGTAAAACTTTATAATAACAGTGTACTCTATACCATTTCAATGAAGTGAGATAATTTTTAGAAACTATATAAATTCAATGAGTTTTCAAGTGATCAAAAATATGAGATAAAAGCGTGATTCACAAAATTTGATTATTTATTAGACAACATTTCCCATTAATTTATGAAGATATTTAAAGATATATAAGTAAAACTTTTTTGAAATTTAATATTTAGTTATATAATATATATTAATGAATTTATCATTAGTAATTTCATTATATTTAATGTCTATGATGCTTATATAA
This sequence comes from Trachelipus rathkii, assembly GCA_015478945.1. Classification (NCBI taxonomy): domain Eukaryota; kingdom Metazoa; phylum Arthropoda; class Malacostraca; order Isopoda; family Trachelipodidae; genus Trachelipus; species Trachelipus rathkii. The sequence goes on along the minus strand of JABUQX010106169.1, from coordinate 33,832 downwards.
ATATTATATTTAAATTAAAACATAAATTGGTTATTTCAATAAATTATGAAGAGTCAACCCACCATCCTGTTAATTCTTGATTTTACAATATCCTCTTTCGGTTCATATGAGAGTGATTTGAGATTGATTTATATATATATATATATATTTATATATATATATATATATATATGGTTTAAACAACTGAACATTTCATCTGGACCTTTGACTCTCGATTATATCGAGAAATATCGATATATCGATTCTTGGAAATTTTTCCATTATATATATGTTTATATTATAATATATATATATATACTAAATATTAATATACTTAATATATACTTAATAATACTAAATAAATATATATGATATATTATATATTATACTATATATATATGACTATTAAATACTATATATTATATATCTAAAATATTATATATTGTTCGGTGTTAACGTGTTAGTATGTTGTGTTATATATATAGGGAAAGTCTCTAATATTAATCCAGCTCTATTTCTTAAACAAATTTTCTAAGTTTTCCAAAAAAATTTCTAAGTTTCAGAAAAGTTAAGTTAAGTTTTTTAAGAAAATACATTCTTAGTTGGCAAGCTTCTGGATCATTATTGCCAGAGTTGCCACTAAGATATTTCTTAAAAAACTGTAAGCTTAACTTTTGCTGAAACTTATGAAACTTTTTTTGACCTAATAAATTTTTTTAAGAAAATTATGAACTGATTCAAATATAGAATTACCATATATATTATATATTATATGATAATATATTATTATGATTAATATATATATAGTACTATATTATATACTATATATAGAATATATAAATATATATATATATATATTATACTAGTGTGTTTACTATTAACACTCTTCCATTACGTATTATATTATATTACTATAAATATATATATATATAATTATCAGTAGGGTGTATAAGTTATATATATATAGTGTTATATTTATATATATATATATATATAATATATTTAAATATATTATATATTATATATTATATATATGATAATATATACTATATATATTATAATATACTATATATATATAATATGTATATATATATATATTATATAGTATATATATATAATTATATAGTATATATATATAGTATAATGTATAATAATATATAATATATATATATAAATAATATAATTAATAATATATAATATATATAATATACTATATATAATAGTATAAAGTAACATACTACGTAGATATATACAGATATACTTAAATATATAATATAATAGTATAAATATTATATATATATATTATAATAGATAAATAATATATAAGTAAAATTATATATATATTATATATATAATAATATTAGTTTATATTATGATATATTAATATTATTATAAATAGCTAAATCAAATGCCCCAAATGGTTTTTGAGATTTATTATAGAGCACGAATAGATTGTTGCGAATAAAAGTTCCAAAAGTAACTCATTTTTGGGATTTATTGTTTTTTGGGTATATCACTAATTAACGAATACCACGGGTAGTCCGCCCCGAATGTCAGGAGTCGGGGTCTCTCGGCCTCTAGCTGGACTAAAATTACCGACTCCGACCCCTTCAAACCACTGCCGCACCATCGGCGGCTTCACAGGGGAACTAATCCCCCCTCGCGGGATGGTCTCCGGAACGCCCCGCTCTCTTGGTCTTTGGTGTCGCCGGGCGTTCCCTCTACCCGGCCTTTGAATCATTACCGGCTCCGACAGCCAGCATATTCACATACGACAACACCAATCGCCGTTCACCTCTTCCGTCGTGCGTATGTTGTAAGTGTGTGTTCTGTTAAGGTGTGTGTGATGGGAAAATATTCCTGGGGGGTGGAGCAATAACTTTCCGCGACAAACCGTAAAAGCAAACCACACCCGCCTACCAGATTGAGATTGGATCTATATCCGCTACACCCTGCTTCGATCAGCACTCCTCTCGCTGTGCGATGATGCTAACCTCTCAGTCCCAGCTGGTCACTGTGTTATGTTGTGGTTTAATAATAAGTAAACAATAGTATGAAGACATAACGCTAATACTCTGATTATAATAAAGAGCAATCAAAAATTCAAAATTCAATAATAAAAATATAATAATAAAAACAAATCAATAATAAATTAAAATAATAATGTTATAGGATAATGAAAATAATAATGATTAAAAAAAAATAAAAAAGTGATATAAAGATAACAATATAAAAAAAATAAAGTATAAAAACATGTAATGTATAAATCAAAATACTATGAGTTAATGAGCAGTAAAAAACCAATTGTCCATTTATTTAAGAGTTCGTTAAAGCAGTCCTATTTTAAAACATGAGTTTTTTTATAAAGCAGGCTGTAAGAAAAGGTCATGGTTGGTTTTAAAGCCAGTTAAGGACAATGGACCCTTGTTTGGGATGTTTAATGAAGCTAGTCATCTCGTAAAACATATGGTTAGTCGTTAATCAAGCAGAACTTAACATGATGTTTACATTAATAAGCAGTAATAGCAGTAAAAAGCAAAAAGTACTATATATGACTTAGAATCCTCCTTTTAAGTATATTTTCTTGACTAGACTAGCACTAACTGTTATTACTTTTTGAATATAGGTACTGAATATTTAATAAATGTTCCTGATTGAAAAAAATATGGAGTATATATATATATTATAGTAAATATGTATTATTAATAATATATATATATATAATAGATTATAATGAGTTTCTTTTTTAAAGCAGTAAAACATTGAGTCTCTTAAAGCAGGTAAACACCTGAGTTCTTAATCAGTAAAAAATGAGTTAAGCAAGTAAAAACAAAAGATTAACTAAATCCCCCTTGTTGCTGCGTAAACACCGCTATTGATTTATGATTCACTCTTAAGGTCTAATGTATGTTAAATAAAATATTATGCAGTAAAGCAGTCACATATGAGGGGAGGAGTCTTAAAGCAGTTAAAGCAGTAACAAAAGCATACTAATCCCTTGCTGTTGTGGTAACACCTCTATTGATTTACTGATTTACTGCCTTAAGGTATGTTAAAATGTTAATAAATATATGAGTTTAAAGCAGTAAACCATATGAGTTATACCTAAAGCAGTAAAGCAGTGTGTTAAAACATATGAGTCTAAGCAGTTAAAGCCAGGATTAATACAAAAAAAGGATACTAATCCCCTTGTTGCTCTATGTGAACACCTCTAGTTTGATTACTGATTTTACTGCTTTAAGGTAAGTATACACGATATTTATATAAAATATACATTTTTATAGCAATAAAAAAGATATAAAGTAATTAAAAACTGGGTTAAAAACACCAGAGTTAAAGCATAAAGCAGTAAAACAAAAGCATACTAATCCCTTACGTGTTAGGTAACACCTCTAATTGATTTTATCTGACTTTACTGTTTAAGGTCTGTAAAGTATATGGTTTGTAAGTAAAAATTTCGTACAAATTGTAGTTAAAATGATAAATATCAAGGCACTCTGGCTTTTTCCTTTTAAAATGATTACATATTTTTTTTTTTAGCTTCAAAAAATTTTATTAAAATTAAAAAGATATTAAGTTATTTGCAAAAAGAGAAAAAATAATGTTAATAACAATTATCTGATTTTAATAAACATAAAAGGTCTTTTATTAGTGCAATTTTAGGTACCCGACAACACACTCGAAAATGTTTTTAAATAAAAATGTTAAGTATGAAATAAAAATGAAATGGAAGAATAGTAATATATATAATTTTTTCATTCTGGGGCGGCGGGAATAATTGCGCCTGCAGGCAGCGGCACCGCGGCGGGCGGTGAACGCGGCGGGCTGGTGCTGAACCGCCCGGCATCGGTCAAGTGCTCTCGTGGCCAACGATGTCCGATAACTAACCACAAGTTTGAACTCCCTCATCTCATGACGCAACCGCACGGCCCCTTGGGCGCGAGGAACGCAACCAATCGTCTTGTTCTCGAACATCTACTACCTTCAAATCCGGGGAACTCCACAGGACCTGGACGTCTAGTTAGGCATTCTCTGACCTACTGAGGTAGTACCTATACCCAGTATATCGGCTACAGCATAAGCACTCCAGCCCTAAGCAACATATCTCCGTTCGACACCCCGCCTGGCCTTGACAGCAAGGCCGTGGCCTCGAGCGCATTTGGCTGATCCTGAACATTATTTTATTCTCTCGCGCAGGTATACCATATAAACAGCGTCGGTGGCAGAGGGACCACTAATATGATACTACTTTATATATATATATTATATATATATATATATATATATTAATTATATATATTTATATTTCAACATATATATATATATACTCTGATGCCGATATGTATATATTTTGATATGAGCTGACCTATACTATAATATACGGTAAAGCTGTAGACAGGGACCCACAAATTTTTGAGACCGAAAAAATATTTCACCTTTTCAAAAAACTTTTCTAAAATGTTTTTTTCCTAATATAATTTCCATGTAGGTTTCAGAAGAAATTTCTTTCAGTGTTGGCAAGCTTCTGCATAATTCCAGAAAGCTTTGCCACTAAAGAATTCCTAATAAAAATAAACTTAACATTTCTGAACTTAGAAAATTTTCATTTGGTCTCATAAAAATGTATGAAGTCTGTGAAAGTTCGTCGGGTCCCTGTCTTACAGGCTTACCATTATTCTTATATTATATTATATTATAATATATTATTATTATATATATATATATTATATATATATATATATATATATATATTATATATATATATACTTATATATATAATATATTATATCGATATATATATAATGTAGTATATATTATATTATATATATTATATAGTACTATATATATATATATTCGCCGTATAATATATATATAGAGTATATATTATATATACTTATCATTAGGTTACTACTATATAATATATAATACTATAATATATATATTATAATATATTATATATATATATATTTAATATATATGATATATAATATTTATGATATATTAAATTATATTTTAATATAATTAATATATATATAAATATATTTAATATATATATATATTATCACAAGAAAAAGGTTAAACCATTCTACTAAACCTAGCAAAACTCCATTCGATGTTTTTTTAAATGTTGCCAAATCAAAATATCAAAAGAGAACTAAGGTTTATAAAAAAAAAAATCACTATATGACCAATTGTATTTGTGAAAAGCAATAACGATTAAAAAATCAGTAGACTGCAAAAACCTGTAATAAGTGGATTCGTCATTATAGGGTCGATATACAATCCATATGTTAAAGTTAAATCAAAACTGACAGAGTTGTTACTTGTAAATCCAAAAAATTTGATAAATCCAGTTTACCTTAAACTTGTTCAAAAATTCATTGATAATGTTCGGAAACGGAAAAGCATACACTGGCTATTATTTTAAATTTCACATTTTTTTACTAAATATATTATATTTTAAACTTTCATTTTCAGTAACACACTTTCCTTAACCTGATCTCTATTCAAAACATGTTACTAAAAACAAGATGCTGCCGATTTAGTCTGTTGTTGGTATGCCGGTATTTTGCAAAATAGGTCCGGAGTTCCCCAATAACATTATACGAGACATAAATCTAAAATATCGAAAATGGTCAGTTACACGTAAATTTATCTCCCAGCTAAGCCCCTATTATGACATATATAACGTTATCTACGTATTTATATTCCAGACATATATTGTCACTATCACGTTAATATAATAATTATACTTACTTTTCTCCATATATTACTAGCCATCACTAACATACCATTAACCCATTATTATATATTCATTCATATATTTATTTATATAATTTTATACTGGAACTATATATATATAGACGTTAAGTATATATATATATATATATTATATATTATAAATTTATTATATATATTACTATATATAGTATATATAAAATAATTATAATATATATATAATATAAATATATATAAGTAATATATATTTATGCTTGTCACGTTGATCGTGATTCCATTGGTAGACTAACGAATTAAATTTCTGGATAATATTTGAGTTCATAGATTCAATAAAAGGGATATTTTTTTTAAAAATCTAATCTCTTTGATATTCAGAAAACGATGTTTAAATACGGTTAGTTAATAATTGGAGACCTCAATGATTATTTTAAAGCCAATTATTATTAGAGGTATTTCAGTTGTCTTTTCTGCCTCTATTTCTCCTGCATCTGGAAAGTTTTCGATTGTTGATAAGTAGTACAGAGAAAATATACTATGAAATAACTAACAAAACTTTTCCATAACCATATAACTTGAAACGGTCCTAAAACAGTAATTTAATTGTTCTTTTTTTGAAATTGAATGAGATAAATTATATGATTGGACAGGCATTTTGGCACCACTGGTAGTTAGTAACTATTATATGGGCGGAGTAAATTGATGTATGAAAAAACCGGAGGCAAGGAGAAAATTAGCAAACTCTTTAATTTCAAGGATGTCTACCGAAGCACTAATATTAGCACGGGGAATGGTTTCTCAGAAAATTATTGGCGGACAGGACCATTAGGACTCATTTTTTGATCGATTGACTCGAGTCGCCGTGAAGTCGGTCGCTCATATGGTCAAATAGTTGAGCTATAATCTATTTTACTTTTTTCTGTTTTATTAAAATTAAGAAATACTTATGTTTTTTCATGTTTCTAAAAATTATTTCACCAGCACGCACGGGTCGGGGAGAACAGGGGTGGAGCTCCCCGTTGCTACCCTTGTGTTACATGCATTTACGTTATTTAAAAAAAGTAATTTTTTTCATTCCATCTTATACAAAAGCGACTTCACGGCAATTCGAGTCTCTCGATCAAAAAATGAGTCCCGATCCTTCCCTCCAAATTTCTGAGACATAATCCCAATAACGCGTCCTAAGCCCATGTTCGTGTTAACCAGCCGAATCGACAAACATTCTTGATCTTTCACTAGCTTCGTTTTGTTTAATAGGAGACCACAGCATAGAACTCCTAGTTTTCTTGTACCCAATCCGTAATAAAATTAATCTTCTTACTACAAAGTTATTTATAATACTCATAATCGCATAAAATAATATATAAAAAAATAGTATTTATATGATTTATTTTTTTTGAATATAGGTAAATCTTTTAATATATTTAATACTAATTATAACTGTCATATTGAAATTTAATTTCTGATACTCGCATACGAGATATTAAAAAAAGAACAATAAAAGAAAATTAAAAATAACTAACTACAAAATAAATATTTTATGAAGTGAAAAAACAAGCAACAACAAAAAAAAACAAATAACTAACCCGAAAGGGCAAAGAAATACTTATAAAGACTATAAAGCACCAAAAAAAAATTACAAAATGATAGTAAAAAAAACAAAATAAAAAAAAAAAAAAAGGGTAGAAAATTAAAAATAAGTATGAGAAAAAAAAAAATATAAAAAAAAAATGAAAAAGAAAAGGTATTAATAGAGTGTTGAAGATTTGGAAAAAAAAAGAAAAAAAAAAAAAAAAATAAAAAATAAAAAAAAAAAAAAACAAAAAAAAAAAAAACAATGAGGATAGTAGAGAACAAAAAAAAAAAAATATAGAAAAAAAAAAAAAAAAAAAATATAATAATTTCTAACAAATTAAACTTATAAAATACTATTAATAATTTATAGTAAAAAAAGCATAAAAATTAAAGACATAGAAAAAAAAATCAATACTAATAAAAAATTAAAGTGTCTATGTTTTAAAGTCATAGGAAAAACAAAAAACAGCTAATAAGTCTATAACCCCCTGATACACACACCTATAACCTAGACCCTTCTGGCTTTTGGGCAAAAAAATTTTAACACTATCAACTTAAAACCGTATTTACAATGTAGAATCAAAAATCCCAAAATCCAACATAAAAAAAAATAAACATCATGGTTTTTTAAAAGTTAACTTCATGAAATATGACAGACTATAACGTAATGATTTTTGCATGTGGTATCATTTATAAGAGATTAAGAGGTTTAAAAAACTTACGATTGCTATAATTTTTTGGTAAAATATTTTATTAATAATTTAATAATTACTAAAAAGAATAATCCATGACATTATAAAAATTGTGCGCTGAATTCACAAAATTGTAAATTCAGATTTTTTGGAAAGTTATAAAAAAATTTTTTATATAGATAACAGGATGTCAGATATTCCCGCTATCAAACTTCACAAACCTAAAGATAGTGAGAGAAGAGAAAAGGCAATACGTTACATTGTTATAAAATGAAACACTTAGCGTAAGGTTGAGATTTAGGTTAAGTTAAGCTAAGGCAGGTTAGATTAGGTTACTATTGTTAGTCCTACATAACCAAACTTAACTTAACCTAGCCTAAGTCACTGTCACGAATAGTGTAAAGAAGTATTTTTAGAATTAGGAAAATAAACACTTCTAAGGAGGTTAAGTACACTCACATTTATGCTGCTGATATTAGCAAGCATACTCCTATTTACAGAAAGTATCCCCAGTGAGTAGGGGAGCTATATTTGGACGTGCAACAGCTGACGCGACCTTTTTGAGCCTTTTGTCTGACCGCGCATCCTTTGCTGACCTTTACTTTTGGGCAAACCTGAATTTTTGTAACTTACCTTTTTTGGGTCTTGACCTTTTTTGAGACCCAATTTTTTCGGCGAACCCTTCCGTCTTCCAACCCAAATTAATTGAGAACCCTAATTTTTTTGAGCCTAATTGTTTGAGAACCCTAATAAGATGAACCCAATCTCTCTTGCGCGTCTCTGACCTTTAATTTAGAACCAAAATTTTTTTCGCGAAAAACCCTTTTCTATTAAAATGTGCCAATTTTGAGAACCCCTAAATCTCCTTGAGAACCCTATTTTGAGAACTCTAATTTTTTTTAGAGAACCCTAATTTTTTGAGAACCGTAATTTTCTACGCAGTACAATTTGAGAACCCGGATTTTTGAGAACCCCTATTTTGAGAACCCCAAATTTTTGAGAACCCAAATTTTTTGAGAACCCTAATTTATTGGCAACCCTAATTTTTCGGCAACCCCAATTTTTGCAACCCTTCTTCGAAGGATTGCGCCAAAGACGCGGTTGACGATCAGCCAACCGTTGTAGTATGTCCCCATTTACGGCCCCCTAATTTTTGTGCGGCCAGGGCGTCAATGTTTGACCCACGGTAATTTTTGGCTACCCTTGTCCTTTTAGGGGAATTTTCTGCCGAGCGGATAAATTTTTGATCTTCTTTTAGGGGCTTTAGCCCTTTTTGATGTCTTTACATTGTTTGGTACCATGATACTTTTCGGCCTTTAACCTTGACCATGTTATACCGATGGGCTCAAAGATTTGAGCCCACGGTAACTTTGTTCGTCCTTCCTTTTGAGGATGGTGAGTAGCTTAGCCTTGGCTTTTTTGATGTCTTTAACTGTTTCGCCATTGATAAATTTCAGCCTTGTCCCTGTCATATACCAAGGGTCAATTTTACGCACGCTAACTTGATGGCTTTGATGGTTCCACAATCAACCGTAAGAAGTAACGGCTTAGGGCATGTCTATTAGTGTTCTAATGAAGTATTCTATGGAGTGCAGGTGAGTGCCAGAGTCTGAGCTCGCACACCTCGCCAGTGCCAATGAGTGCCAAATGAGTTGCCAATGAGTGCCAGAGTGAGTGGCAATGAGTAACTATAGTGAGTGCCACATTAGGTGCCAAGTGAGTGCACATAGTGCAACTGCGTGCCACTTTTTTCAAAGCCTTTTTCTAGCCTCCTTTGAGCCCCGAATAGCCCGGGAATATAGGGTCTACCATATCGCTCTAAGGTATGAGGAACTCGAAATGGTGAATAGTATACAGAGTGCTAGGTTGCTTCCTACGCGAGTGAGTCTAGTTATTTTCTACCACTTATAGCCTATAAGGAGTAGTATATATATAGGTGGAATGTGCTACAGAAATGCCAACATTTTTATCCCAATATAATTTTTTATTCTAATAAATATATATAATATGAGTCATTTATATAAGTTATATAGTTAGAATATATAGCCTATAGTATAGCATATAATATAATTATGAATAGCTACCGTATGGGTACACTTATTACACACATTCCACTAATGACACTTATTAACACTAGGACTATCCTATAAGCATTACATCTTGCGACAGTAGACACTTACTATTAAACCTCATACACTTACATTCACACCATCACACAGATACACCTACACTTACACTCTCACACACCGATATTTTGTCCTTTTCAATTTTGATGCCTCAAACTTTGGATGTGCCCGATCAACTTTGATGCCTCAACTTGATGCCTCAGCTTTGATTGCTCAACTTTGATGCCTCAACTTTGAAGGTTCCATCTTTAGAAGGCTCCTCAACTGATTGAGGCTTCGCATCATTATGTATGACTCGAATCATTTGGATGAAGTATCTTTGTGTAAACGATACCGTCTATTTATAGAAATAGATATCAATCACTAATGATGAAAATCATGCTTTGATGGCTCATCTCTACCCTACATTAAAGAACAGAGGTTAATATTAATGCCTTCCCTAGTTCACATAAGCTATCCACCAGGGCGCCGCATGCGCCCTCCGCGTTAAGATCCATGACACACGCACCCGCAGGTTGCGACCCGTCCGCGTTTCCCGTCCGCCGGCGAGCGCGCGCGCAGGCCTGCAAATTTCGTTCGTTACCCGCCCGCCGCAGAGCGCCGTGCCGCAGCGCTAGTATTATTACCGTCGTACCCGCCCGTTCGCGTGCTCGCTCCGCAGGCGCAAGTATTCCTGCGGGAATGAAAAATATTTATATAATATGAAGTCATTCATTTTTGTTTCATACTTAAACATTTTTTAAGTCATTATATCTTTCAAAAATTACTTAAGTTATTCATTTTATTTCATACTTAAACAATTTGTGTATTAAAAACATTTCCGTAACATAAAACTGTAAACTCGTTTACAAGACCTTATTATTTAACAACAATATTTATAAATATTATTTTTACTTAAACTTTTTAACTTTTAATACTTTTTACCTATATGAACATTTGTTTTAAAAATTGTATGTAAGAAGAGAAAAAGCCAAAGTGTTCTGATATAAAATCATTTTCGTATTTTACTACTAATTGTACGAAATTTTACTAAAAACTTTAAGTTTCACATACTAAAGCAGTAAATCGTAAAGTCAATATTGATGGTTACACTAACACCTGAGGGGGGGGTAATTAGTATGGCTTGTGTTTTTACTGTTTTACGCTTACTCTTGTTTTACTGCTCTTGTGTGAACTTTCTGCTTTACTGCTTTTTAACTTTCTGCTTTAACTGCGCTTAACTTTCTGCTTTACTGCTTTTAACTTTCTGCTTTACTGTTTATAACTTTCTGTTATCTGTTTTACTTTCTGCTTACTGTTTTGAACTCACATGTATTTGACTGCTTCTAGACCTCCATATATTTATTACACATTTTCATACCTGATGTACAGAAATTTCAGTTAAAATCAATAGAAGTGCGTGTTTATAGATCTACTGGAAACACCTATGGGTGTAATTAAAGTAGCCTTTGTTTTATACTGTATTTAACTGCATTAACTAATCGTTGCTTTACTGCTTTAACTCTTCTATTTATTAACTCTCTCAACCTATCATGCTTTACTGCTTTAAACTTTCTGCTTTACTGCTTCTTTAACTTTATATATTAATTAACATTATGTTTTCTTTATTTTGTTTTAATACTTATTTAATATTTTATCATCTTTTTATTCTTTTCTATATATTTTTGTATTTTTCTTTTATTATTATTTTAATTTTGTTTTAATACTTTTTTATTTTTGTTCTTTTTATTTTCTTATTTATTTTATTTTTTATTCTGTACTTGTATTGTTATTTTATTTTTGGTTTTAATACTTTTTATTTGATTCTTTTATTCTTTTTTATTTCTTTCCATTTTAATATTATTATACTTTTATTATTATTTTATTTTGTTTATTTAATACTTTGTATTTTATTACTGTTTTGATTCTTTTATTTTTTATTTTTAAATAAAGTTTATCCTTTTTGATAAAATCACTTTAATTTTAATCGTTTTTCCCTTCATTCAGTTTAAATTTTTATTTCTTGATTTTACTTTTATATATTATTTTATTTTATGGTATTTTAATTACTTTTTAATTGGTAAAGCTGTTTTCTCTACCTTCTTTCTTATCTTATTCTATATTTGTGTTACTTTATTATTCATATATTTTTGTATTTGTTTTTTTATACTTTTTTAATATTTATTCTTTTATTGTTTATTTTATTTTTTCTTTATTTACTTTTTGCTATTATTTTATTTTTAGTTTTCAATGCTTTTTTCTTTTTATTCTTTTTTACACTTTTTTATTTTTTTGTGTTATTTTACTTTATATTATTATTTTTATTATTGTTATTTATACTTGTTTAAGCTTGTTCTTTTTTATTCTTTATTTATTATTGTTTCTTATTGTACTTTTATTTAGTTAATTTTTATTATTTTTATTATTATACTTAGTGTGTATTTACTTCATGCCTATTGTTCTTATTATTAGAAAATCAAAAACACACCACACAACACACACACACACTTACACTTTACACACATGCACTATGACACTAATTTTTTCGATCAACACATTTCATCACTATAGCCACTTACATATTTACCCATAGACATTACATTTTACACACACACACACCACACACAGATTTACTTACACATAATGTACTTACACTCACACCGATTTATTTCTACACTCATCACACAGATTTACTTATCACACACACCACAACAAGATTTAACTTACACACACAGAATTATCTTATACACTAAACACCAGAGATGTACTATTACAGTCACACACAGATTTACTATATATACACAACACTACATCAACACACGACACTCACTTACATCACCCCTACACTATAATCAACACCACACGCTAACACCACTATACACACCCACATCAACGCAGCATCACTTACACATATATTAAAAAACGTATAAAATTTTATTAAAACATTTTATGTTTTAATTAATACGTTATACATTTATATTACTCATTCAAATATAACTAAAATTATTTTCAAAGTTTCTTAAACGTTCTATTAATAAATCACAATCATTATCTTTTGAAGTAACAAAGAAATATTTGAGTATTTATACTAGTATAAGTACTTTTGTGAGATTCTATATAAATTTAATAACTAACAAGTGATAATAATAATTTTTGAGTGAGTGAAATAATTTTATGAAAATTTTATTTAAAAACGATAATATATATTGAGGCGCTACTCTTAAAGCAACGTTATGATAATATACAGATAAGAAAAATCGAGTATAGAGTCATCCCTAGCAACCCATGTCATGATATACACAAGCTATGCCACGTTTTGTTATTTTATGACTTTAAAAATTTACAAAGTAGTTTAGCAGTATAATAAGTAATAGAAATTAAGCAAAAAATTAGGATAGCTCATTTTGCTAAAAGTTAAGATCAGCTTTTTTAATTAAAATCCTCGGATGGTATATATATATTTAAAGAATACACTCCGATATTTCTTAAATTTATCGAAAAGCTCGGTGTTAACTAGTAAATTGCTGGGCCAAATTTTTTGCCAATCAGCCTTGTGAATTTTATACGGCCACGTATTTATATTCTTAATGTATTATGTCTCATAATGAGTACATTATGACAAGTTACCAACTCGATAAAACACAAGTAAACATACGCTCCAGCATCTCGTTAACTAAGATACTGAAACTGATCCTCTCTCATGTAAAATGGTAGTTGAAAATAACTACTTTAGTACCCTAACAAT
>JABUQX010106169.1:10000-15000 GCA_015478945.1 Trachelipus rathkii | reverse complement strand
TGGATTTTCTTAAAAACTAAACAACAACTTTCGAACTAAGCTACAGGCTCTAAAACCTACGATCTCAAAAATATTGTTGGATCGCTATCTTCAATATTATACATATATATATATATATATATATATATATATATATATATATATATATATATATATATATATATATATATATATATATATATATATATATATATATCCTTGCTATATATATATATTTTTAATTTTACTTTTCGGCAGCAGAAAAATAAAAACTAAGTTCACTCAATATTTTATGGGAATTAACGATACATTGATATTGTAATATTAAATCGATTAGTTGTAAATCAATTATTTGTAATAGATATGATAAAATACAAAAAAATCGGATCAGTCTCGGTTCAAAGTTCATATGCATCGGTTGTGTTAAGTGGAGTTGTCAGCCGTAAAATTTAGAAATGAATGTAAGTGATTTGTTTGATATGTTAAAAAACTATTGAAGTTTGCTAGTTTTTTTTTTTTTTAGGGTTGATCAACAAGGTTGGCATGATAAAAAGTGAGATGTAATAAATCTTTAAAAGAATGTTCAAATAGTAAGAGTTTGAAAAAAATTTAACCCTTATTGCAATGGCCATAGTTGTAGTATAAGATATAAAGTTTCCCCCAAAAACTATTGGTTTGCCAATAGTATTATCATACAAAGATGAACTTTGCATTATGTTTTATTTTATACAAGATGTAACAGTAGCAAAGGTATCAATGTACGTTGATTTTAGTCCAAAAACAGTTGTAGACTTGTTTAACTTTTTCCGCTGATCTGGATAGAAATTCCGGGTGGGGTCGTCTGAACCTTGTGAAATTCAATTCTTTAAAAACTCAACTTCTTCAAATCTCCCTCTCTAAGACACCTTCTAACTTTCCTCTCTTTTGACGGTTCTCTTGTCTCTCCTGTTGACAATATAAACATCCTTGGTCTTAACATAAACAAAAAAAAATGTCTGGAAACCTCACATCACAACAGTTGCTAGGGCGGCCTCAAAAGAAACTGGGGAGTTCTGTTTGAACTGCAGAACTTTTTCCTCTTAACAGTTACTCCAGTTATACAAGGGCCTCATCCGCCCTTGTATGGAGTACTGCTCTCATATCTGGGGGGGGCTCAGGTTTCACCCGGCTTTTGGATAGGGTCGCGCGATGTTGGTGCTTTATCTCTTTTCTATAGGAACCGCAGCGGCAAGTGCTCGAGGGAACTTTCCACTCGCGTGCCACCACCTTTAAGACGCCCTCGGCACAAGGGTGCTGTGTCGGCACATGAGTTTTGTGTTGATATTAGCAACTCCAGACTAGTTCTCTGCGGTGCCTCCTTCTTTCCTGCCACCTCTGTTCTGTGGAATTCTCTTCCATCTTCTGTGTTTCCAACTCAATTTAATCTCACTCACTTTAAAGCCCGCGTCTGTGCTCATCTGCGTAATTTACGTTAGTTGAGGTTTTGTTGATTTTAACACCCCCTCCTTGAATAGGGCTTTGCCCGTGAGCGGTAGTGATAACTGTAATATATATATATATATATATATATATATATATATATATATATATATATATATATATATATATATATATATATATATATATATATATATATATATATATATATATATATATATATTATCTTTCGGCAGCTACTAAACAGTCTATCAGTAAAAGTTAGGGCTAGATTTACGGCACAGTGGATCAGTAAAGTTTAGGGCTACTTTTACGGCACAGTGAGTCAACGAGCCCTCTAAAATGGAGTATTTATCCTTTTTAGGGGGCTCGAGCCGATGGGGGACGGAGGGGGGGACGTTTCATACCCCGGAGGGGATGGTCGGAGGAATCCCCGCGACACCCAAAGACCAAAGAGCGGGAGTTCCGGAGAACATCCCCGGAGGGGTAGATTAGTCCCCCCTGTAGTCCACCTAGAGGCCCCGACTCCTGAACTCGGGGCGGACTACCCGTGGGTATTCGTTAGTGATATACCCCAAAAAATAATAAATCCCAAAAATGAATACTTTTGGGACATTTATTCGCAACAATCTATTCGTACTCTATAAATCTCAAAATCAATTTGGACATTTGATTTACTATATATATATATATATATATATATATATATATATATATATATATATATATATATATATATATATATATATATATATATATATATATATATATATATATATATATATATATATGGAATTATGGAATTATGCCAGAAGCTTGCCACTAAACAATTTTCTTAAAAACCTAACTTAACTTTTCTGAACTTAGAAATTTTTTTGAACTTAGAAAATTTTTGGTCTCAAAATGTGTGGGTCGCTGTCTACAGCTTTACCTATATATATATATATATATATATATATATATATATATATATATATATATATATATATATCTATAATATATTTATATACTATACTATAAACTATACTACTTATATATATATATATTTATATATATATATATATATATATATATATATATATATATATATATATATATATATATATATATATATATATATATATATATATATATATATTATTTGCTATATTGTTTTTTTTTATATATGTTATCATTGTCACTAATCTCGTGATTGCATTTGTACCCTGCCGAGATCAATTTGGCAATGGTTTAGTTCAACAGATTCTAATAAAGGGGATATTTTTTTTTAAATCAATCCTTTTTGATATTAAGAAAGCAACGTTTTTAATTGTGGTTAGTAAATAATTGCCAAATTTACGATTTTTTTTATAAGCATTATTATTCGTTGTTTTCATGTCTTTTCTTTTTACATTCGAAAAATCTGTAAAGTTATGATTAGTTTGGTTAAGTAGACAGATTTACTATGTATAATTAACAAAACTTTTCATAACCTAAACTTGATAGGTCCTAAAACTAATTTAAAAATTTTTTTTTTTGAATGATTGATTAAATTTATGTATTAGAGGGATTTGGCACCACTGTTTTAGTACTTTTACATGGGGAGTAAATATGTTTGAAAAAACCGAGCAAGGGAAATTATGCACGTCGTAATTTTCAAGATGTCTGCCGAGCCTAATATTAGGGGGATGGTGTCTCAGAAATTTGGGGGAAGGACCAGGACTCATTTTTTGATCGAGTGACTAGAGTCGCCGTAAAGTCGCTCAATGGTCAATAGTTGAGTCAATTATTTTTACTTTTCTTTGTTTTATTAAATTAAGAAATACTGTTTTTATAGTTTCAAAAATTATTTCACCAGCACGCACGGGTCGGGGGGAACAGGGGGTGGAGCTCCCCGTTGCTACCCTTGTGTTACATGCATTTACGTTATTTAAAAAATGTAATTTTTTCATTCCATCTTATACAAAAGCGACTTCACGGCAACTCGAGTCTCTCGATCAAAAAATGAGTCCTAATCCTTCCTCCCAAATTTCTGAGACATCATCCCCCAATATGAAGCCCGGCAGACATCTTGAAAATTATGACTTGCAAAAGATTGAATGAAAAAATTATTTTTTTAATCTATTAACGTAAATGCATGGCACACAAGGATAATCTACCCCCGTACACCCCATACCAGAGTGCTGGTGAAATAAATTTTAATATAATAAATCGTATTTTTTTAAGTTAAAAATCCAAAAAAATAAACATCATGGTTTTTAAAGTTAACCATAAAATATTGAAAAGATATAAGGAAAACGTTTATTTTTTATTGGTATCATTTATAAATTAAGGTTTAAAACTTACGATGCTATAATTTTTTTGGAAATATTAATTAAAATTAATAATTATTAAAAACAATTTCTTGCATTGAAATGTTCGCTGAATTCAAAAATGTGTTCAGTTTTTTGGTAGTTATAAAAGTTTTTTAGATACAGGTGTCCGCTATTCGGGACACTTTCCTACCCAAAGATGAAAAGGGCATAAAGTTACATTGTTGAAATGACGATAAGTAAGGTTAATTTGGGTTAAGTTAAGCTAAGTCAGGTTAGATTAGGTTACTATGTTAGTCCTAACATAACCAAACTTAACCTAACCTAACGTCACTTAACGATGTAACATTATGCTTCTTTACATCTTTAGGTAAAATCACAGCTTCCTAAGAGGTTAAGTAAATCACATCTACTCTGATGTTTAGCAACAAATCTATTTAACAGAAGGTATCCCCGACATGATCGATTTATTACATTCTTTGAAATAGTTCATGAATTTCAATCTAATAAAGTAAGGTATATATATATATATATATATATATATATATATATATATATATATATATATATATATATATATATATATATATATATATATATATATATATATATATATATAAAAATATATATATATATATATATATATATATATATATATATATATATATATATATATGTCACTTCTTTATATATATATATATATATATATATATATATATAGGCAAATTTGTAGAAACTGTACTGTTAGTAACGAGTTAAAAGTTTGGTTGGTTTTTAATTTCGCGTCTCTCGCTCTCTCTCTCTCGCTATATATATTTATATGCAATCGACGATATTTTTATCATATAAATTAAGTAGATAGGGGCAATGCTCAGCCTAAGACTATCCAGATCATAGTGACTGAACGAATAAATGTGAAGCAACACATCTTCATTACTAGAGCCTTTTTTATATATTTAGATTGTTATTTCATTATTATTGATTTTTTTGATTTTGAAAGTATTGAATATATATATATATATATATATATATATATATATATATATATATATATATATATATATATATATATATATATATATATATATATATATATATATATATATATATATAGATGGTCGATTTTTTAATGCTCACAGTATGTAGCTAAAGAACGGCAGATCCTACAGTAAAACAAATTAGGACCTTAAGTAAACCACGTAGCTGAAAATAATTTATGCTATGTAAAGTTGGTAAACCTTGCAAATGCATTTTAAGATTCTGAATTTACAATAATATTAACGAAATTAAAAA
>JABUQX010106169.1:0-2500 GCA_015478945.1 Trachelipus rathkii | reverse complement strand
CAACAAGAGAAGAACTAAAAAGAACAAAATAACAACAGAAATACAAGTGTAAAACACAACAGCAACAGCATAAACAACAGGAAAAACACCAAGCGAAGGACTAAAGAGAACAAAATAACTACAGAAATACAAGTGTAAAACACAACAACAACAGCATAAACAACAGGAAAAACACCAAGCGAAGGACTAAAAAGAACAAAATAACAACACAAACAACAAGAGCATAAATAACCAACAAAAAAACTATTTAGAAATTTATAAATATTTTAGAAAGATGATATTTTGAAGCTTTTCTTGCGTTTAGATGCGGAATACATGCCGTTACTTAAGTTTCATTTTAATTTTCTTTTCATAAAAGATATTTGAGGAACTTTATGTGTTAAACAATTATTTTCTAAGATAATATTAGTAGTATTTAGTATTTTCCGTAGTCCAATAAGAATAATATTGCTATAAAATATTATTAAGGTTTTATAAATCGATTTTAGCGTTTGTACATAAATGTAATTATCGGATATATTAAAGATAAATTAGTTACCCTTTATTTTTCAAGAAGTACGAATAATTTAGATTTATTTCAGTAAAGTTTAATTCTTTGGATTATGTAAATATTATTTAAAAATTAGTTCATTATAGTTAATAATTTATTTATTCAAACTTCTTTGAGGAATAACTCAGGCACGAGATTTGAGGATTTCAGAAAGCATCTGGAGTAGATCTCTAGGCTATCTCACTAGGCAACTGTGGTTAAACCGCTTTAGGGAAGCAATAGCATCCCAGCCGAAACCTTATTTTAGCTAACTAAGCTTCACTTGGTTAGCGGCAGTGCTTACGGAAGTGGCCGAAGCATTGTTTACCTGGAACGGTAGTGACCGTTTCCCAAACCTTCGGGTTTCCCCAGAGCTTTTGGAAGTGGCCATAGCTCGCCCTCACTTGGACGGAAGTGGCCGACAAGTGGGTCCCATTTAAGACGGTAGTTACCGTCGCCCAAGGCCTTCAGCCTTTCCCTAGTCGAATTCGGAAGTGGCCGATTCGGCGCCAGTCTTTACAGTGTGAGAAGTACTGTTTACTGGAACAGTAGTGACCGTTTCAAACTCCTTCGAGTTTCCCTAGAGCTTTTGGAAGTGGCCATAGCTCGCCCTCACTTGGACGGAAGTGGCCGACAAGTGGGCCCCATTTTAGACGATAGATACCGTCGCCCAAGGCCTTCAGCCTTTCCCTAGTCGAATTCGGAAGTGGCCGATTCGGCGCCAGTGCTTACGGAAGTGGCCGAAGTACTGTTTACTGGAACGGTAGTGACCGTTTCCCAAACTCACTTCGAGTTTCCCCAGAGCTTTTGGAAGTGGCCATAGCTCGCCCTCATTCTGACGGAAGTGGCCGCAGAGTGGGCCCCATTTTAGACGGTAGTTACTGTCGCCCAAGGCCTTCAGCCTTTCCCTAGTCGAATACGGAAGTGGCCGATTCGGCGCCAGTGCTTACGGAAGTGGCCGAAGTACTGTTTCTTGGAACGGTAGTGACCGTTTCCCAAACTCAATTCGAGTTTCCCCAGAGCTTTTGGAAGTGGCCATAGCTCGCCCTCATTCTGACGGAAGTGGCCGCAGAGTGGGTCCCATTTTAGACGGTAGTTACTGTCGCCCCCCATTCTGACGGAAGTGGCCGCAGTTTGGGCTCCCTATATGTAACATCTTTTAAACACCCGTAAGCTGACCTTTTCTGTAACAGTTCTATTCTAATAGGTATACGAGTCTATTCTGTGCTACGAATTCTACACGCTTACTCCGAAGTTACCACGCTCACGAAGTTACCACGCTCACGAAGTTACCACGCTCACGAAGTTACCACGCTCACGAAGTTACCACGCTCACGAAGTTACCACGCTCACTAAAGTCACGTGTCCCGTTTTGCCATTAAAAGATTATTTTGCTACCAATTGTGTCAAATAAAGATAATAATAATAATAATAAAGTCACTGCTAAATAAAAGTTTTATTATCCTGTCACCTGAAGATTGTCTTGTCAAAGTTTAAAATCTTACAATATATATATATAGGTAATACTGTAGACAGCGACCCACACATTTTGAGACCGAAAATTTTCTAAGTTCAAAAAAATTTCTAACTTCAGAAAAGTTATGTTAAGTTTTTTAAGAAAATTCTTTAGTAGCAAGCTTCTAGAATTATGACAGAAGCTTGCCACTAAACAATTTTTTAAAAAAGTTAACTTAACTTAACTTTTCTGAACTTAGACATTTTTTTGAATTTAGAAAATTTTCGGTAAATATTAATATTATCTCATATCTTATATAAAACTATAAAATATATATATATATATATATATATATATATATATATATATATATATATATATATATATATATATATATATATATATATATATATATATATATATATATATATATATATATATATACTATATATATACTATATATATATATTGAAATACATTGAATGCGACACCTTGAATATGAAACGTGCTGTGAA